>JAMQGT020015379.1:0-18268 GCA_024447675.2 Pterophyllum scalare | reverse complement strand
TGTATTGCTAGTGTGTAGAGCAGACCAGATCAACATGAATTCACATTTGAAGAACTGCTAGAAGGATGTGCAGTAAGGAAACGGATATCCATCGTAAAGGGAAGCCAACCTAAAACAATTAGAAAGGCTATTAACCTAAAAGTTTATCTGTGAAATGAGCTGCACGCATACTAACATGTCTGAGGAGGCATTTTTTAGTAGATGGCCCGAATACGTGAAATTGAAAAACAGCCGGTGTTCAGTTTTTCCACGTCGATGGAGAGTTGTCACTTTCTTCACTATGACGTACCCACCATCTCATTGATGATTTGTGTTGTGTTGATTACACTATTGCAAGAACATGCAGCATGCTCACCCTGCAGGATTTCACACTGGATAAGAACACAGATGCCTTGCTTGTTTGTTCACCGACGTTGTGCACTGAATCAAGCCACAATATTGTAAAATATCAGAGAAGCCTGCTGACTGGTTCATGGCTTCACTAGTTGTTTTGTAGAGCTGGTAGATAGATATCCTCAGATACAGCTAAAGCTTACTAACACCCTTGCTGTAAAAAGTGCAAAGACGTTAGTTGCCATATCCTTTGCTGTATTGCTATTGCCTGTGTAGGACTGTTGGTTTATTTATTTTGTAACTTGGACATACAGCTAACATTGTACACGTGACCAAAAGTACAGATGCTGACACGCATGTTTTAAAGTTTATTTTATTTATTGTTTGCGTATCTGCTGAGGCGCAACCTAAAAGTGACATTTAGGCCTAGTAAAAAAATTTTTTTTATTTTTTTCCGGTGCGGTCAGTCGCGTGGTTTACAGTCACAGGTAAAACCTGCACCGTCTCACAACCCAGCTAACCAGCCATAGCACAACAAAAGACACTGATCATTTGCCATAGCTTGTTTTGAAATGTCCAGCGGTTTAAAAATGGATTTGAAAGTTAAGGTATTTAATTGCAACACGAACAACCGTTTTAACGTGAGCAGCTCTTCTACTGTCACTGACTAATTACTCAGCTTTGTGCTATTCTGGATTGTGTCTGTCCATTTGAGATATGTCTATTCGTGTTTAGCAACGTTTGTGTGAATACTGTACTATTAATATCTTATGTATAAAAATGAGAGTTAATGAAAACAAGTGTAGGCTTATCACATGGAATAAAATAAAGATATTTCACCAAAATGTTAACATCTCTGCCTCTTCCTTCATCAACTTTGGTCATTTTAGGGCAACATTCATTCATCAATTGAAGTCATCATTGAAGTTCTCTATCAGTACCACCTGAAACACACATGTAGGTGTGTCACATCACCATTGAAACTATGCATTAGGTGACGCATCCGTTATGAAAACAGGTGTGGCCAAATATGAACATGAGACTGTGTTACACAAAACTACTAATGAAAGCTTAATCAAACATTCATGATACAGATAACCTGTTTATGCCAGCACTGTTATGCCATTATGATTTTTACTACCTAAATGTAGTTGTGAGTGATCATCTCTTTCCTACTAAGAACAGGGGGCCTGAAGCAGAGAATTTGTTTCTGGAAAAACCTTCCCTTATTCCAAATTGCATGCAGTAAGAGGAAAATATCTTAATACTTGTAGCAACACTTGGGATAAATACACAACTTTAGTTCCACACCAATGTACAGAAGCAGTCAAAGGTTTGGATGATTTTGACCGGTACTGTATTTCATTTTTCATCAGACACCTTCAAAGGGCTGTTTGAGGTTTAAGACTTGTGTTAGGCTATTGGTGGAGTATAATCTCAGTTTTAAACCACTGCACTGAGCACATTTCCACATTCATGTGGGCCAAGACCGCTTTAATAAACTAGGACTCGGTTTCCCAGTCTAGTCTTAGACTAAAAAGTTTTGTGTATTCATTGGAGATATTCACTGAATTGTCCTTTCAGTCTAAGCTTTCCTCTTTAGGTTTAATTCAAGTCTAAAGAAACTGGTTGACTAAGAGCATCAGATTGTTGTTGTTTTTGTTTTGTTTTATTTTTTACAAAATTCAAAACCTTTTTTGTTTGTACATGGCAGAATTATCATTATTAATGGTTGTTTTGCGGGGGGGGGTGATGGAAAAGGCCTTACAATCAGGAAACTTTACTTTGGTCTAATCAGAACCCAAACCCAGTCATATTTTTTCTCTCTCTCTCAGTATTCCACTCATAGTTTCCTAGTGGTGTTCTTTTGTTAAACAATCACAGTCGTGATGATACTCAGGGTGCATCAGCACTGAGCAATTCGCACCTACCCACTCCCCTGAGCCGCCCACAGTGCGCAGCCTACAATGAACGCAGACCTGTAAGACTGCTCTTCTCCAAAAATACACAATCTCTGGTCAAAGTTTGGACCTATAGTAGCTCCACTGATTGTTGAGGGCGGGGCAGACTTTTCTTTTTTCCTTTTACGCACACCTGGATTCAGGAAGTACTGTTAAGTCAGCGAAAGAGGCGTTAGAAGGAATGTCTCAGGAATTCAACACAAAAATGTTGCTCGACTGGACAGGTGATCGCTGAGTATATATCTCTGTCATCACAGGTACCACGACGACAGGAGCTTTAAATCTCGTCAGAGGAGAAGCTCGGAAAGACTGAACTTTTCCTGGGCCGGGCAGGTTTTTTCCTCTCTAAGAAGAAGAAAGACTTATTTTAAAATATGTCTCGGGGTTCCAGTATTTTACCCGATAAGGCGGTCTTCGACGACTTCAAAAAGCAGTGTTTAGCAACCGACAGCTGGCAAAAGAAGTATGACAACAATGGGATGCAAGTGTGGGTCGAGGTGCGCGCTGTGGATAAAGGAAATTACGTGCCTAAAATCCACAAAATCAAGGTAAGTTCACTGTAATACTAAGTTTGGGGGGGGGGTGTCAACATTCTTAGGCTATCATGCTATTGATGGTAACCTGTAACCCTCTGTGTGTTTTCAGTGTAAAATGACAATTAAAGATGTACCAGCTGCTACCATGTTCGATGTCCTTCATGACAGTCAGTACCGCAAAACATGGGATCCCGCCATGCACGAGAGTTATGATATTGCCCGGCTTACTGATAATGCTGATGTCGGCTACTACTCATGTGAGTGAGCGCCTTATCCATTGATTCATACAGGACTATGTGTCTGTGTGTTTGTGATGCGATCAGAAAACTTTGTTTGCTGTGGGCCTGATTAGATACACAAAAGAAAAGCTAAAGTGTATCTAATATTTATGATCCATATTATAGATTTTTAAGAAACAGCATACTTTAGTACTAAATTATATGGTCCAACAATGCATTTAAAGATGGTAAATTATTAAGATTTATTTTTTTATTGGTACAATAACTACAGATGGCACACATTACTAATTAAACAATTGTGCACTTTTTCTGTAAATGCTCTTTTTTTTAAACGAAACAATCAGCTCTCCAAGCTCTCTTATAGGTACGACTATATGTACCGACTTGATCTATATTTCAAAACCACCTATGGTGTATCTAAGTGTTGTTGCCCTGAACATCTATTTCTACTTCAATAAAACTTTCCTTGACACTTGGAGCATATTCAGCCCTCGTGTATGAAGAGTTCCTGGCCTCTTGTTACGCTGGTGTATGTGTTGCCATAACAAGGGTATGCTTGCTGAGTCCTAGGGTTGCAGCTGTGAAATACTTAAGAAGCCTGCCACAGTATAACAACATTATTTATGTCTTTCTTTCTTTTTTTGTCCTCTGCAGGGCGCTGTCCAAGTCCATTAAAGAACAGAGATGTTGTGACACTGCGCTCATGGCAGATCACGGGTGACGAGTACATTATCGTTAACTTCTCAGTCAAACACCCGGTACGCCACCTCCCATGCCCAGTCAAGACGCACGGCCTCTACATACTGTTTTTACAGCTCTTTGACACCTATTGTCCTGTTTTGTGTTCACTGATTTATTGTTTTTAAAGCTAATCTACCTCCAAACATGTCTTATCCATTGTGACGGTATGCAGAAAGAAAGATCATAAAGTTGTAGTTTTCCTCATCATTCTGCCAACTGTCTCCTTTCAATCGCAGAAATACCCTCCTCGCAGTGACCTCGTGAGAGCCGTTTCCATCCAGACGGGCTATTATATCAAGTCCACAGGACCAAATAGCTGCACTTTCATATATCTTTCACAAGCAGACCCCAAAGGTTAAAACCATATGCAACAATGACTTTGTTACATTTAAATGGAGAGCTCTTGCTGAATTTGTGTAGAGTCCTTACAATGAATGTGTGTCTTCTAGGCTCGCTCCCAAAATGGGTGGTGAACAAAGCATCCCAAGTTCTTGCTCCTAAGGTGTGTAACGCTTCACAATCACTGCCACACACCACATGCTGCTAAACATTTTGTAGTAAACATCAGAGCTTAAAGTGATAAGGTTAAGTGCATAAGCACAGCATGTGTGGGTTCACATGGTGTGTGTGTGTGTGTGTGTGCACACATAAGGGAGAGAGGGAGTTTCACGTGTCTTAAGGGACAATGGTAACCATAGAAATGTGATTTAAAGACTTGTCCTGACGAGGTTGCTGACAAAGGAGAATCTTAGCTTAAGCTGTCGGTCGTTCTCCCAGAAGAACTCGTTCCCCAAGTTTCATATTTTCCATAGATTGAAACTATTTAGACCAGAGTGCATCTGTGTGTGTGTGTGTGTGTGTGAAAAACTATTATTGAGACAAGAACAAGAAAAATACTCATAAAAGTCTGTATGTAAATCAAAAGATACCATACTTTTTACTATTTAAAGTGTTGTGAGTGCTCAAGCAGAGTAGAAAAGTGCTAATAAGAACCAGTCCATTTCTTGTTTCAACCATCTCTTAAGGATAAGCAATGAAATCTGTAGATTATCTCCAGGTTTCTTCTTCTATAAATGACTGGGTGTGACTGGAGTTGGGTAGCCAGTAATTTTTATTTTTATTGTCAATGAATGTATCAGGTTTTTTTTTTTTGGTTTTTTTTTATTGATTTACACCTTTAAAGCTAGTGATAGCAACAAAAAAAGAGGAAACATTACAAAACCAAGGTGTCAAAACAGCTTATTTAGAAGAATTAACAATGGGTAGACAAGATTTTAACCGTTAACTTCTCCATATAAAAAAAGTTCTCTCTGTACTGATTCGTTGTATGAGTATATAGATATAACAAAACTGTATGATTACATTTAGTTTGAGGAACCAGATTGCATTTGCAGTCTGAAACTCAGTCATTTGTGTTCACCTCTATTGGCAAGGTATTGGGTTTTCTGTATACTGGGTCAGAAAGTTTTTGATTTTTTTTTTTTTTCCACAATCAGTGCAACTCATGGTAACTGCTTGGCATATTATCTGCTGCACAGTGTTTATGACTAACTTTATCTTCAGCTTTGTTGACTGAGAATGGAGGTGTGCTGCAGCCCACTAACGATCACGTAATCTCGTTTCAGGTAATGAAGAGTGTGCTGAAGGCGGGACAGGAATACTCAGTTTGGAAATGTCAGAATTTCCCCAACAACAAGCCCTGGCTCTACCCAGAGCAGAGCACCCTACCAAAGATGGACCCTGCTGAGCTGTCAATTCAGAGAGCAGACTCACTAGAAAATGTGGATGAAAGCTCAAAGCTAGATGCTCACGAAGGGGAGGACAGCAGCTAGATTGAATCAGACTCATGCGAGAAAGGGTGGACAAGAGGGGAGTGGACTGTAGATGGACTTAAAGTCTCCTGCTCTCTGTGATATCACCATAATCCTCCAGTGTGCCTTTGAGGATGAGCAAGAGTATGAAGTGTTTACAACTGTCTTACAAGATGGAAATGAGCACAGATTAAATTGCCATCACCTCAGTCTGTGTTGAGCTAAGCTAACTTGACTGTATTGGGTTAGTTACAATGCTACACTTACAATTAGACCTCAGTCAGTCTTTAGTTGCAGCTACATTAACAAATTTTAAAGTGGAAGAAAAGGAAGCAGGGTTGAAGAGTTGACAATGACCAGTGTAGAGTTGTGACGTCAACTTCACTTAAGAATGATGCAAATTAAAAACTAACTTTTTTCATTCTTCCTTTTGGGTTTCTAGTAGACACGGACAGATGATCACTTTGTAATAACTTACAGTTTAAACAGATTTGTTAGTAAGTTCACAGCATTTTTGCAGCAGCCACAGATTTGTTTCATTTAGTCATGTATTGAGAGGAACTTTGTGGAGGTTTTTTTTGTCTTCGGTTTGTAATTATGATGACTGTTTGAGGGTGTTTTATCTATACTCAGATGTTGTGCAATCAAAGTGTTTGCATTGTAAATTATTACAAATGCTAGACTTCCACTGGTCTGGAAACGGGGCTTGAAATGAACTTCCGGTTAGGTTGTATTACCAACTCATAATGTACATGAACGAATGATTGTGTTTTGTTAATTGAATATCAGCTGACCTTGAAGGATTGGAATGGCTATAAAGGCTGTTGGTTTTTTTTTTATTTATTTATTTCAAGTTGTTGTAAATTGAGGAAGTCATGACCTGGGATGAAGCCCCTGTAGTGACACGATCAGGTTTTTTTCTTACTAAACTATTTAATGTTAACAATGTTGCAAGACCTTGACTTTTTTTCTTTTCTTTTTTTCCCCTAAATAAACCAAACAAGGTTAGCAGACTTGCATACTCACTGTAATTGTCAAATAAGAGGAATGCTCTCAACCAGTTTCAAGAGAAACCGACTGTCAGGGTGGAACAAGTTTTACTACTCATACCAGAACAAACCAGTCCTTTTCCAGCTCTAGTGCTGGTTCTTCAAGTGCACAAGGCAAACATTAGCAGAGGTCACAGAGTAGAGTTTTATTTTTGTGATCGTCACCCTCTATGAAAAATACTGAACCCTTTCAGATCAAGTGAAAATCCAAACATTAATTCTTTACATGAAAAGGATTAGTGTGCAGAAATAAAGACAATACTGAGAGGAAACTGGTAGCGATCAACATCCAATGTAATGTATAAAAGCATAATGCAGTAATATCCAGAGGTATTAAACTGTTTTCTATGAACGTTCCAGTGTATGCAGATTTAAATTGCAGCCAGAGGTCCTGGATCTGCAGATTTTACTGACTAAGCACATCTTGAACCATGCAGGCCAGAATTATGAAAGCACCAGACTGTCTTTGGTTTGAATTAAACCTGCAAACCTTGGAGCCTCCACTGCACAGGTAACACCCCATTACATACTTTACAAGCTTTACCAGCACACTAGGATAGAGGTTATGCACTTTAATAGCATGTTACAAGGTATGCCTGTAAATTATTCGGCACCTCAGATACAAAGTTCATGAAACAGGCACAGTGTGGGTAAAACTCATGCTTGAAACATAAAAAATACAATAAAATATTAATGGTAAGTAGCTCTCAAAAGCAGTGACTAAAATGTATATTTGCATCCCTTAGTATTTCATAACAATTGCAAATATTTACTATATACTAAACACATTGTGCAATATATATATATATATATATATATTCACCAAAGGACCTTATTCCCCTGTTTAGAAACATAGTATTAGGGTTTAAGGAAATTTAAGAAAGGCTATCTTTAAATGCTTTGCTTGACCAGAAAATATTTGTTTTAACATTTAAAGTGTAAAGTGTCTAAAACAAAACAAATTATGCTTCGAAGCTTTGAAATTAACTTCTTAAGACACACTTCACTGAAATAGTTCATCATGTACACCAAAGACCAGCTCACCAGCATGCAGAAAGGAGTATCTGTGAAACTGAGACTTTAACAACATGTATATTTTCCGACTCTGAATGAGATTGTTAGTCATGCATCAGTGTGTGGGAGGATTGTAATGAAGCGCAGTCAAATCTTTGTCTCTCTGCTGCCATCTAGTGTACGGTCCTCTCCTTCTGCCTTTGGTAGTCTTGAGAACACACACACACACACACACACACACACTCCTCAGAGTCCTGACATGGGCGTTGTTATATAATCTCCTACCAGCATGACATAATTCAGTGACCACAAATACAGTTTTTACTGTCTTTTGTTGAAGATGTATAGTGAAATCAGCCAGGTGATTATATCAGTATGTGGGCACGATGACATGCTGGCAAACTGACAATCTTCAAATTCTTCAAACATTCATCATCTTTTTTTTTTTTTTTTACTTTTTAAATTTGTTAAACTATATAACATGCAGCATTAGCACACTGAGGGATAATGCAGGCATGGCGTAAACTCTGCTATCACATCCAAACGGAGCACCACAGTCTCCTCTGAGCTTTTCTTTTAAAACAATATTTTAAAGGATTTTTACCCATGACGACAAATTCTGCAGTAAAACAAAATGTTTTTTATTATTACTTCACCAACTCTAAAAAGATCTTAACAGTGGAAATTAAAACATATGCTGGCATAAATGTTTAGCTCAGCTTGACGCGATGACCTTGATATAATTTAGTAAACCGACACTTACTGTAGGGAAAGAAGCGAACCCTCATCAGGATTTCTCGTGCAGTTTTCAGAATCTCTACAGCCTGAAGGAGACAAACATCCGTAATCTCACGTAGATGCACTGACACAGAATACATAATAATAAAGAGAAAACTGTCACATTGGGCTCAGTGTAATCTTGCATTTTTTTTTGTATAAAATCTGCCTCTTTATATGGAGAGCAGATGGGTCAGGAGGACAAACAAAAACGCGTGTCTGTGAGTAGATGCTGTATTTGCACAGTGATGCTACAATTTGCATAAATGTGTCAAAATTCAAAAGGGATAATGTTTACACACTACATTACATGTCTAAACAGTAATGTTTCGACCAATTACCTTTTACATGCTTCAACAGGAACTAAATGTATCAAAATAAAAGCAAATTTTATATATGCAAACATTACTGATTTAAAAGATAAAACACAACAAATTATGACACATCAAGTGTTTAAAAAAGGGGGGGAGCTGAGATCCCATAAAAGTTTGACTATGGCCAAAATGGCAGATACTCTAAATCTCTTCTAGAAAGTTATTCATGCTTGAAAAAGTACGCAGAAAAAAATATTTCAAACTCCTTTGTTTCAGTTTTGATCATCATGGCTTATAGCTCAGGAAAATCAGAAATCCAGAATCTCAAATTACTCCAATATTTAATTTTCAGTTTAAGTAAATGACCATTTAAACAGTGTAAATACTGTGCATCTTTTGGTCTAGTTCAGTACATGTGATCAGGCTGTACTGAAGCATATTAATGGAAGCTTAACTGGAAGAAAGGAAAATATGCACAAGCAACAGGGATGATTTTAGAAGTTCGGAGAGCTTCGCGATGGGTGGACTGAGGCTGGTGTCGGTGCACCAGGAGCAACCACTCTCACAGATCTTCAGGAAGCAGCTACAACTGTTGCATTCCTAATATCAAGCCACTCCTGAATCAGAAGCATCTTACCTGGGCTAAGGAGAAAATGAACGGGACTGTTGCTCAGTGATTCAAAGGCCTCTTTACAGGTTAAAGTAAATTTTGCATTTCATTTGGAAACAAAGGTCCTGGAGTCCAGAGGAAAAGATATTAGAGTAGTTCATGCTTCCGACTGCTTACAAGCTTTATGGAGATGCCAATTTCCTTTTCCAGCAGGACTTGCTGTGCTTGAATAGCCAGCCAACTCGCATGACCTGAATCCCACAGAGAATCTATGGAGTATCGTCAAGAGGAAGATGAGAATCACTCAACCCAAAAACACAGAAAACCTGTGTAACATCTCAGCAGTGCCACAAGCTGATCACCTCCATGCCACAATACACTGATATAGTAAGTCATGATAAAGGCACATCATCCAAGTATTGAGAGTATAGATGAACATGCTTTTCAGAAGTTGGACATTATTCTGATAATTTGAAATATGGAATTTCTGATTTTCATGAGCTATGATCCATAACCATCAAAATTAGAACAAAATGCATGAAATCGTTTAGCGCTCTGAATCAAATTACAAAAATAAATTATATTTTCCTTAATATTATAACATATTCAAAATTTTTTGAGTTGTACTAGTAGATGGTCAGAAGTTCACATGCACTCATCATGGACATGAATGTCATGCTGTTTGATAGTCCTGTACATACTCAGAGAAAATATCAGGTAAGATGAATGGAAATGCACCCAAACTAAATTAGCTTGATCAATATCACAATACATTTCAATATATAATTGAGTGCTGTAAAAATAGTGTGTTGAATAAAGTCTGTTTGGGCTTACTCTTGAGTGTTCTATATCTTGGAAATCAACATCATTGACTGAAAGAACCTGGTCTCCCTCCTGTAGCCCTGCTCTGTGGGCGTCTGAATCTGGCACCACCTGCCAACATACAGGAATTATGAAAAATTTTGACAAGCACACAAATAGTCAGCGGCACAACAAGAAAAACAAACACACTGAACACCAGGGCTGTGAATGCACCTTGGATATAAAGATTCCTAACTGTGAAGCTTTGCCACCACGGATGTTGAAGCCCAGCTGTGCCCCTGGAGGTTTCTTCAATACAATGGTGCGAGGCAGGAACTGGGTGAGCTCATTGTTATAGTCAGGATGATGAACCCGCTAAAAACAAAGAGAAGAAGAACAGCCAGCAATGTTGAGTTTCTTTAAGTACTAACTAACCTGTGGCAGCCAGAGAAGGCTCAAAGTGACCTCACATCCAATACTAAAAGGCATATTTGTCACACTTAAATGTTTCAGATCACCAAACACATTTTAATATTAGACAAAAATAACCAGAGTAAATACAAAATGCAGTTTTTAAATGATTTCATTTATTAGGGAGAACTAGTTGTGCCACCCTTGGCAGTAAGAACTGCAACCAAGCGTTTGCAGTAACTGGCAATGAGTCTTTCACATCGCTGTGGAGGAATTTTGGCCCACTCGTCTTTGCAGAATTGTTTTAATTCAGCCACATTGGAGGGTTTTCAAGCATGAATGGCCTGTTTACGGTCATGCCAAAGTATCTCAATCTGCTTTAATTCCAGACTTTGACTATGCCACTACACAACCTTTGTTTTTGTTTTTTGAGCCATTCAGAGGTGGACTTGCTGTTGTGTTTCCTATCTTTGTTCTGCTGCATAACCCAAGCGAGCTTGAGCTTCAGGACACAAATTGATAGCCAGACATTCTGCTCCAGGATTTTCTGGTAGAGGGCAGAATTCATGGTTCCATCAACTACAGCAAGTCATCCAGAGCCTGAAGCAGCAAAGCAGCCCCAGACCACGTTTGACAATCAGTATGATGCTCGCTTTATGAAATGCTGTGTTAGTTTTATGCCACATGTAACAGAGCGCAAACCTTCCAAAAAGTTCAACTGTTGTCTCCAGAGAATATTTTCTCAACAGTCATCAAAATGTTCTTTGGCAAATGTGAGATGAGCCATGTTTATGCAGTCTCTTTCTTATTGTTGAATCATGAACACTGACCTTAACTGAGGCAAGTGAAGCCTGCCCTTCTTTATAAGTTATTCTAGGTTCTTTTGTGACCTCCTTGATGAGTCAATGATATGCTCTTGGATTAATTTTGGTAAGCCGGCCACTCCTGGGAAGGTTCACCACTGTTTCAAGCTTTCTCCATTTATGGATAATGGCTCTCACTGTGGTTCTCTGGAGTCCTAAAACTTGAGAAATGCCTTTGTGACCCTTTCTAGCCTGATAGATGTCAGTGACTTTGCTTCTTAACGCTTGAGTTTCTTTAAATCCTGGCAAGATGTGTGGCTTTTTGAGATCTTTTAGCCTGCTTCACTTTGTCAGACAGGTTCTATTTAAGTGATTTCTTGACTCAGCAGGTCTGGCAATAATCAGGCCTGGGTTTAACTAGTGAAACTGGCCTCAGCTTTCCAAAAAAATTGGTTAATCACAGTTCATTAATGATTTAACGAGTCGGGACTTTGACTAGGCCACTCCAAAACCTTCAGTGGATGGAGGATGGAGTTACTTTTTCACAGAGATAGCTTCGGACAGCTTTTTTTAAAATAAATTAAATCATCATTGAAGAAACACATTTTTGTATTTACTTGGGTTATCTTTGTATATGCAAAAAGAAATAAAGAAATCAAGCTATATTACAGCATCCAAAACATTAAGAGCAACCTATAAAAACACAGCTAAAATAGAATAAATAAAGTAAAAAATGTACAGCATATAATTTGGTATATTATAGAAGTAACATATGGTTTAAGCACAGAGGGTAGATCGACAAAAATGTGGCGCACCTCCTGTGGAGGTATCCATGCAGGTGGGTTCTCATAAGAAGGCAGGAATACCACTGGGAGCTGATAGTCGTCATAGGGAATTTTCTGGTCCATTACTGCTTAAAAAAAAATCCTATAGAGAAGAGAACAGAGGTTTATTGTTATGAACTAAGGGTTCACTGCACTGCTTGATACAAATTAAAGGGAAATCCCTGAAACCACGACCACTACTTTAAAGGGCTCCGGTGCCTCTGTTATGCTGTGTTTTTGGTCAACCTGTCGCCACAAATCAATACCATTGTGCGTCTAACTTCCATGGTTATAATGCCTTCATTCATATGGACCTGTAATTAATGTACCTACACTAATACACCCACTGAAGTATGTCTTAAGTTTTACATGAAGCATAAGATACGATCGAGAAGACCAAAACACCGGCTATAATACATGCGCGTTTGGCACAACGGACAGAAGTGAAATAAAAATAAACTCGTGCTTTACCCCACAGTGGATAGTTTCACAGGGCAATAATACACAAACAAGAATACGGTTAGCTTATAGGCTGACGACAAACAAGCTCGCTTCGCTCTCTCAAACAGAAAACATTCTGCCACTCCCTGTTATCATCATTTAAACTATAAAGTGAAAGTACTGCGCTCATTTGGCATTGAAAAACACCGATTAGCTGCGACAAAACATCAAAAATATCCCTCACCTGCTAGTCTGAAGGCTAGCAGTGGTATCTTCTAGACCTACGCGATTACAGGCATCCAGTGCATGACCGCCACCTGGTGGCGTGGAGTAGTCACTAGTGATGAGAAGGTGAAACCGAAGCTTCGATACGTGCTTCGAACCTTGCGCTTGCATCTCCAAAGAACCACTGCTTTGAAGCTTGCTTCAGGACGAAAAAAATCATGTGACATATGACGTCCGAAGCAGCAACTGCTTCGTTCTCGGAATGAATCACCTGAGTGGTTCAGGTGATTCGCTGGTTACGAGTGAAGGAGCGAGAGCGAGACAGTGAGCCAGGTTCATACTCGCACAGTTTTAGTGTTGTTATGGCCAACAGTTACTGCTGAGTTATGAATTAAAGACAGCCTTTGCTGGCAATCTCTTGCTCATCCTTTCAACGTGATGACGGACGCTGTCCTATCAAGATTAACGCAAAAGCGGTAGTTACACAAGCACACCCAGTTAATGCCATATTTTCCCAGCACTCTGCACAGTAACACAGCACACATATTCATACATCTTTATTTATAAATAGAACCTGATATCATGATATTTGGTCATAACGCGTGTGCCTCAAACAATGTAAAGATGCTTCAGATCATTGAGGTGTGTGAGCGTGTGCATGAAGCTGTGCATTTGAGAACACTGCACTTTTCCAGGAGAGGGCGCTATAATTAAAGCCTCGCGTAATGAGCCTTCTTTCGAAACAATTGGTTCAAGCGGTTCAGTGCTTCACAAACGCTTCATTTTCTCATCACTAGTAGTCACAGCAAGAGGTCCCGCAACATCAGCGGTAATAATTGTAACCTCATGTTAGGTACATGCATTTGTGCAAAGACTATGTGGAGGACATGCCGATCTTAATTCATGGGGCTAGATAACATCCTCAAAAGAAATAAACATCTACAAAGTTTAGTGTGGGTTTATCTGTGTGTGTGAAAGCTCTTAAAGGCTACAAACTGTGAAAGAAAACAGGAAGCCCACGACACACTTCTTGCAGTCTAACCAGAACCTTTTCTTTATATTGAGCTACAGTAAAACGTACATCAAAAAATAAGAAGTTTAAACTATGCATAACACTCTCTCAGTTTATTTAAAAGCAACTAAAGTAGAGGTTGTAATAGAATGAATTGCATATTTATTGTGTTTGCCCATCATTTACGTCCCATGTACCATTTTAGATAAATATAATATTCTTACATCGTTTATAGATTATTTTATGTGACAGCAAATCACATGCCTCCAAATCTGAACTTCACCTTGTTTTAATATCTGCTCCAACTGCATCTGTTTGCATTTCTTTCTACCTGAAGCAGAAAAAAAGACAAATGACCTTTTCAGTCAAAAAAAATGTGTGTTGTGAAATGAATCCACTTTGTCTAAAAGTCTGCGTGAAACTGCTTTGCAGAAACTTGATATGAGCTTCATTATACTGATGCATTTATTATCTTCAGTTACAATGATGAAGCATGAACAGTCTGTTATTATTGTAGAATCACAATGCTTTCACCACTCGGTAATGACTTTGATAACAGTAAATCATGCAGGATTTTTACTCTTCACTGAACTTTTACAACCAGATTCAGGTCGCAGCAAGTTTTACTTTGCAATTAAATGAAATGAAACCTGAGTTGCCCGACTGGTATGAAAAACACAGGCTCCTCAAGATAAATAAACAGAACTATGGCAAGTCTTTAAAAAAAAAAGTCAGTCTGCTGAAACCACTTGCAAGAGTTCCATACAGTAGCTGCAGTGTTACTATAACCAAAGTAGCATTAAGTACAGTTATAACAAAAAAAAGCTGCTGGTTATGTATCAAGATATATATATAACAAAAGATCCAGTCCTTCAGGTCTTAAGATTAGGTAAATACAATTTGAGATGAATAATAAAAGACTCATTATACTGTGTCATTGTTTATTTAACATAAACAAAAACAAAATGTAGAAGCAGTGTGTGAAAAGCTGAGTATGAGATGCACATGACAAACATGGTGCTGTGCGTTATGGCCAAACGTCTTCACTTTGGTCTCATCTATCCAAAGGTTGTTGTTCCAGAAGTCTTGTGGTTTGTTCAGATGCAGCTTTACAAACCTAAGCCACGCTGCCATGTTCTTTTTAGAGAGAGAGACTCTGTCCTTGAAGTCATACTACTTGAGTCTTTTTCTAATTGTACTGTCATGAACATTACACAGTGGGTGGGAAGAGCAGCAGAACAGGTGATCGGAACCACACTAACCCCCCTCAGGGACAGCTACACTGACAGACTCCAGTGGAGTGTCAGTAGTATAGTAAATGACCCCTCTCACCCTGGACACGCACACTTTTAACCCTCTCCCTTCTGGAAAATGCTACAGGTCACTCGTGTTGCAAACAAGCAGACTCAAATAAAGCTTCTACCCACAGGCCGTCAAATGTGTCTTCACCTCACCTCCTGAATGAAGAACTGATAATCCATCCTTCGCTTTTAAGTATACATGAGCAGGTCTCTAGATCACTACCACTGACTCCATTTTCATTTTATTTTTATTTTTTTATGAGATATATTTATTAGGGTTCTCAGAGTAGATACATACACATTTGTTAGTTGT
This sequence comes from Pterophyllum scalare, assembly GCA_024447675.2. Classification (NCBI taxonomy): domain Eukaryota; kingdom Metazoa; phylum Chordata; class Actinopteri; order Cichliformes; family Cichlidae; genus Pterophyllum; species Pterophyllum scalare. The sequence continues at coordinate 2,752 of JAMQGT020015379.1, read as the reverse complement.
GACACATATGCAGAGAAATCCCCTCTTTTCCTTTTTCTTCCCTCCCCATAACATGAACGTTTCAGACAGAACAGATTTTACCTTTATTTTACCAGGAAAATCCCATTCAGATTTAAAATCTCTTTTACAAGAGAGTCCTGGCCAAAACTTGGAGAGTTACATAAAAACAAACATAGAAACAGACATATAAAACAACAGGTAACATAGAAGTGAATTAAAATTGTTAGACTTGAAAATGAAAATGCATTCATATTTAACCAGAATATCCTATCGGTTAATTAAAGGGGATATATCATGCTTTTAAATCCTTTCTTTTCATATGTAAATCATTCACTTGTGGTCTATATAAAGTAGAACTGTAATGCTTTGGTTTTCAATTCCTCGTTACTGTACATGTAGCTCCACAGACTCTTCTTCTACACCTTTTTTGACGTGCGTCTTAGAGCAGCTCGTTTTGGTGCGGTCTCTTTAAATGTGAATGAGACATTTCACAGGGGGGCGATGTAAGGAATCGTGTGGGTTAATACAGCCAACAACCAAACATTTTGACTTGTCTACTTGCAACTTTGGCATAACTGAACTTGGACTACAAAATCGGTGTCAATCAAAGTGCATTGTGTTTGCTTTGTTCCCCTCTTATCTTTGTAAAACGGGACCCTCTCTTATGGCTGCAAGGCTGCAGATACGTATCTCCCCTGTTTGTTTGATTTGTTTGTCTTTTTGGATGGGTGTTCTGGAACTCTTTTTCGTTACATGTCTGGCATGTAATGACAATAAATTGATTCTGATTCTGATAAAAGGCACTATATATTCAAAGGACGTGGCCAGTTAAGAGGCTGCGACGTGGGTTTTCCAGAGCCAATAATAACCAGAGGGCAACAGGTAGTTTTTTCAGGTGATTTTGGTGCGGCCAGTTAACAGGTTAATGTCTGTCTGCGATACAAAATATCCCAATTAAAAGCAACGAGAGATTAACTAATTGTGCTTCATGTTACCCTCCTCAATTTCAACAACACAGCACAGCTCGAAAACACTGCTTATGACCGGAGATTTCATTTACGGTACAGGAGAGCGCATTTACCTCCAAAACACAGTGGTTGCCAAGGGGATTGAGGTTTGAGAAAGTTTGATGATTATTTATTTCCAGAAGTTTTGTACTGATGCACAGAGTCAGAATGCGTGGAGGTGGTCATCAGTTCTGTTAAGTGTACAGTGTGTGCAAACATCCCAGTTCCTTAACAATTGAAAAAATATATTCCACATTGTCAAGTGCTTCTAATTTCTGCCTTATACACGCAGGAAACAGTAAAGTAAAATACTGAAAAAAATGCAGTCATTCACATAATTAAACTAGCATTTAAAGGGTTAAAACCCTGAAAATGATTGATTGTTTGGTATTTTTGAGTAGGTCTGAAGTTGATTAAGTGATTCATAAAAAAAAAAAGAACTGATGTATGATGATTTTATAGCAGTTTTTTGGTGCGTGTACATTTTTGCCACAAAGGTGTTCAGAAGGTGCAAAATTTGAGGAGGGCATAAGGGGTAAGGGCTAAAAAAAGTGGATTTTACATGATATGTCCCCTTTAAGACACCTACAACCAGACATCTGTAGCTCATAGACTTTTAAAATGGTCATAAAAGCATTTAATGAGACCAGCTCCTTCCAATTCAGATGAGTTTGTAATTTATTCCATGAAGACGGAGCAGCAAGCTGAAGTAATTTTTTTCTGAGCTCTGTTCAGACTTAAGGTACTGCAAACAAGATGTAGTCATTAGAGCGAAAAGAGTATCCTCCTGTGGATTTCTGATGGATGGATGTTAAAAGATAAGAAGGAAGCAGACCCAGAACAGCCTTACATAAAAAGAGAGGGGAGACTTGATTCTAAAATAACAACCCAATGTTAATTTGAGTCTTCTAACAAGTTGCTGAATATGTGGTGCAAAGGAGAGTGCATCATCAATTATAAAACCTAACTTGGCAACAGGTGGGGAGCACAGCTAAACATAATCAAACAAAAGGATGTAAACTAAACACAGAGCAAAAGAGGCAAAGACTGACGAAGTAAAACAGGAAGCAGACTTGACAATACTAGGAGGCAGGCACATGAATGAATATAAACATGATAAACATGAAGAAACAAGATACATGTAAGAACACAGAGGGAGGAACTAAGAACCATAAACTGAAAACATAAATAACTATACTTAAATGGAAGAAGGACAAAAACCACAACCAGGGATCACAAAAAACAAAAACAAAACAGTTAATCTTCAAAAGTCCATTAAACTTAAAAACATTAGGCTTCAGACCTAGGACCATGACATTCCTGTAAAGTATGCCACCCACTTGGTTATGGCATTCCATGTATGCCCTGCCTGCTAGCATCTTGCACCCTGCTGTTATGTGCTGGATTGCCTCAGGGGCATCTTTGCACAGCCTGCACCTGGGCTCTTGCCTGATGTGGTAGACCCCAGCCTCTATCGATCTTGTGCTTAGAGCTTGTTCCTGTGCTGCCATGATTAGTGCCTCAATGCTGTTGTTCAGCCCAGCTTTGTCCAGCCATTGGTAGGCTCTTTTTACATATCAGACACGTCTTCTCTGTGTCTGTGGCACATGCCGGACAGAGACCTGAACTTCCATGATGATTCCTGTTCTTGCTCTTCTTCTGTTCTCGGGTTTCTGCTGCCTGAGATGTTTACCAAGCACATGATCACTTGTGGCCATCTCCTCAGGCATTATAGGAATCGTCAA
>JAMQGT020015377.1:47500-105112 GCA_024447675.2 Pterophyllum scalare | reverse complement strand
TGTGTGAGTGACAAATACGCACACACAGACACACACAAACACACACACACTGCAGAGCTACATAATTCAGCGAGGGGATGTCAAAGTGGGAAGTGGCTGCACAATGAAATGGCCTCGCGTGTTTACGTTTACTGGTGTTGATGACAGGTATAAAATCTGTCCTCGCGAGGACAACAGCCGCCGGACACTTCCGACTAAAGTAGCGCCATTCTTCATTTTGTCAAAACAAAAATAATAATAATAAAAATAAAAAAGATAAATCATTTTTTAATCTCGAGAAGTGCTGCGACACAAACATGAATAATAAATGGCCCGCGGGACCCCTGAAAGTCACAATTAATTGGTTCAGAGACAGAATCCCTCCCCATCCACGCACATAGCTTCCTCCAACAGGTTATGTTACATGTGCATGTTAACTGTCGTAAATATTATTAAAAATTTAAAAAAAAATATTAGATTCGTTATTCGTTATTACATATTTTAAAAAATGCAGTTAATCACAGCTATAAGCTGTTTTTAGAACAGTGCAGTACAGCATCAATATGCTTCAGTTTCACTGTTTTTATTTTAATGCAGCAACATATGCGAGAATTAATAACAGCCAGTTAAATATTAAAGTCTAAGCACGGCACTGAGAGTAATTACTGTATAAAAAAGAAGGAAAAAAACGAATTAAAATCCGATCACAAAAACAGGGGAAATAAAAAGTTTATACCTTTAGAGTCCCGAATCTTCATTTCAGATAATCGAATATATATATATATATATATATATATATATATATATATATATATATATATATATATATATATATATATATATATATATGTATATACACACACACACTTTGATATACTTTGAACAGGTTTTCATTTGGATAAACCCGTTGGATTTTGCCTCAGCATCGAAAACGATTTTAAAATGTTATTTTAAACTTGATGAGGACAGAAATAGAAATCACTCGGCTCTTACAAGCTCTCCTACAGGGAGCAGCGTGCGCATTAACTCCCTTAAATATGTCTTCGCTCATCACTGTATATCTTAAATTAAAATATCAAATTGAAATCCACAAACATAAAAAAATCGACCATTAAGTAAAAGATAGTTAAGAAAAAAAGACATAGCGCGGCCTTAGGCCTGTCACATGCATATGGCTATATGGAGTGAATAAAAAAAAATATTGTTAAGTTTTGGATGCTTCATTAAAAATGTTTAGACTAAACAGACTGAGAGAGAGAGAGAGAGAGAGAGAGAGAGAGAGAGAGAGAGAGAGAGAGAGAGAGAGAGATAACAGCTGGATCTTGATCACAGGGAATAGTCTCTCACTCCTCCTCCTCTCTCTCTCTCTCTCTTGTGTATCCCCTCCAATGCGTTTATTTTCACTTCTTTGAATGTTGCGTTGTTTTGCTTGACTCGAGGCGATCAGATTTTAACAAGCTGCCTAACTTCGGAGAACTTCGTGTGTCGTTTTAAACCAGATGTTTCGCGGTAATACGCAGCAGCCCCGCGCGTAACTGCGTCCGCACCGTTTATCCTTTTTATCAACACGGATGTCCAGCTTCAAGGTGAGGATATGTACCAGGGCATAATGACAAGCAACCACGGACCCTCTTCTTACGAGGCCGGATTTCTCCATAACGCCTCGGCGGGCACTTCTCCGGTTTATGTTCCTACCACCCGGGTCGTCACCCCCATGATTCCTGCGCTGCCCTACCTCCAGACGCCCGGTGCGCCGCAGCAGAGCAGCCCCGCGTCGAGCCACTCAGCCTGGGCACAGCCGGGCGCAGACTCCGTGCCCGCATACAACCACCACTCCCCGGTGTCTCCGCGATTCACTTTCTCCACCAGCCCGCCTCTGTCTTCCGGAGTGGCCACGGCCCGGGAGACGGCAGTTTCTTACACAAGCCCGCTGAACATCTCTGCGAACGGGAGGGACCACTACGGAGCTCGCGGTCTCAGCGGGTCGTATCACAGCCCTTATTCGGCCTACATGAGCCCTAACGTGGGCGGAACGTGGCCGGCGTCCCCCTTCGAAAGTCCGGTCCTCCACGGTCTCCAAACTGGCGCTCCTCCTGGGACAGCACGACACCCAAACATAGGTGAGAAAATAAAATTTAAAAAGTTCAATTTTATTTGAATGTTTAAATATTTTATGAAGAAAAATGCAGAGATGAAAGAGAGTAAAAAAAGTGCAACATGTCTAATTTAAAAAAAAAATTAGGCTTAATAGGAAGAATTAATTAATTAATTGAGTTAATTGGTGGAAAACCACACTGCCTGCAGGACCAATTTTAAAATATAAACCTGTATTATATTTGATGATGCTCAACATCAATTTTGGCTCCATGTAGAGGAAAATAAATAAAGTGTGTTTTAAGTGAGACCATCTAAGAATAAAGGAAAGCATTTAGTTGCTTTCACGCTGTTGTAAAAGGGTCTGAATATGATTTAAAATAACAGCTAAATCAATGTTATAACATTAATAACATTCACAAGAGTAGATTTTTACTCCTTTTTACTTTACACATTCAATATTCAATATTAGATTATGGTAGATTATAAAGTTAACCCATCATACAGACTTTAGGACTATTTTATAAAAGTTTTCACAGCACAGTTATTATATTTATGCTGGGCACAAAAAATTAACATGATTACACAATCTAAACGTGGATTTCGGATTGTTGCATAAAGGATTAAAAGAAAAACAGCCTCACATGTAATGCAGCCATTCAGGCAAACCCACAGTTTCAGTCTATTTTATATGGTTTATGTAGACTGCACCATTTACAGCTCATGAGATAATTTAAAAAAAAATAATAGAAAGGTTTTTCAAGCTAATTTCAAAATTTGTATCAAATGTGTGGCCCACAACACCTTTAAGGTTTTGTATTATTTTATTTTGCATAATTTAATGAAAATCAATCTGATTTTATATATATATATATATATATATATATATATATATATATATATATATATATATATATATATTTTTTTTTTTTCCTTTCAACTCAAGTTGAAACAATGGAGTTAATCCATCAGTTCACTCCAAACACCCAAAGTCAATCACTTACAACTGCTTAACACAAACAACATATATCAAGCATGCTATCTATTAGTTATGAATGAATTTGAGCAGCATTATTGGTGAGATAGAAATTAATATTTAACACAAGTTGAATTGATAACAGCGTATATGGGGATTGTGGTTTATGAGCTGTGTTTGACTGTGGCCTCTTGGATCAGATCAGATCAGATTTTGTTTGATGGGAATCTCATGCATGAAATATCAATCTCTACGCTTTAGCAAAGATGTCCTTTTTTGAAGAAGAAGAAGATGATGATGATGATGTCATGTTAGAAGTGATTCCTAGCTGAACAGATCTAATATCTGATCGATGGGTCCTTTATTTGCTGGATGTGATTTTGGCCTATAGCTGCAGCCTGCAGTGCACTATGAACCATATGGATGACAAAGATTTCACAACACATTGATTTTGCAAAGGCTGTCAGATTTTCCACGACTTGCACCTTGTATAGTCTACATTACTAATCAGAATTGTGGCTGTTCAAGCTTTCTTTTATCCCTTTATCTACAGTTTCTGAACTGCTGCAGAGCAATGGTGGACAAAGTCTTTGAATTCACATTTTTTAACCTACCCGTGCAGCTGAGCATATTTCCAGTTTAGTACCTTGCTATTGCTCGTTCTTTAATGCATCAGATATTATTCACAGCTGATTAACAGCTCATTGCTTCCTCATTTCTAAAATATCATGTACAGTTTCCATCTGTCGTCCGCCTCAACAGTTTCAGGAGGAAAGAAAAAAAATCATTTGTTCAACCGTGTGAGACGTGACTGCACGGATCCAGTCTGAACTCTTCATCTTATTGCAATCACACTCATCACAAAGAGCTCTGTGCTCACTCACTGATTTGCTTTACAAATGTTTTCAGTAACACCTGACTGTTGTGCAATCACACCAAATTCAATCAAGTCTCTCTGTTTGATCAAGTGGCTTTCAGCCAGGTGCTGAAAACTCATTGTTCTGGAGAAGGGAAACTCCCTCATCTGTTCAGTAATGATGGAAACGAGGAAATAAAATCTAATCAAAATTCATTTAATAGTCGTCACATAGAAATGCTCGGTGACATTTAGTTTAATGCATGTGTGCACTCAACTTAAAACTTTTATAAATCAGTTTTGATTTTTAAAGAAAACATTATTTTTTTGTTTGTTTTTGTGTGAACAGTCACAACTATAAAAATGCTGAAATTGTTAAAAAAAATATATGGTGGTTCTAAAAAAACAAAAAAAACAACAGGTATTTGTTAAGTGTGGGAAATAATTTCTAGATTTATTTAAGCAATTTAAGCATCTACTGTTCTTTGCTCTCGTTGAATTAGACTGAGAAGAAAGCCCTCTTCACAGCATTTAACAATAATTTGCTGGATGTGTCATGATTTCAGATTTCAAAAACATGATATCACTCTGATATGTTTCTGGAAGTCATCAAAGCAGTTCGGATGTAATTTGGATGATAAAGAACAATGATATTTTTTTTATTAAAGTAACCCCCCCCCCAAAAAGTAAATAGTAAACCTTAAATTAAAAAAAAAAAAGATATGCAAGAATGGCCACTGTGAAGTATATATATATATATATATATATATATATATATATATATATATATATATACAGGGGGAAAAATTATTAACAAATTGAAGGCTATGTAAGATATAAAAACCTACTTTATTGTGTTGCATTCCAGCACATATTTTGCCCATCTCATTCTTTTAATCTTGGGGCTAATTCAAAAGTGTTAGAGGCCTGTGTTGTTGAGTAATCTGTAACAATTTGTCATATTTTGTATGCTGAGCTCATTTCTTTTCAAATTTAAAATGGCTGTTTTTTTTTATGTCAAATGTCCAGAAAAACTTCTAAATAAGAATTAAAATGGGAAAGCTTTAGATCACAAGAACCTTAAATGTAACTTTAGTACAGTTCCTACATTCTTTCACTGAAAACTGAACTGTTAACATACGCAGTATGATGCTATTATTTTCTATTATAATAACTCATCGCATTGTATTTCCTGCATAGAGGAACTTTTGGCACCTCCAAAAATAAAACTATTGTTAATCAGAGTTTCATTCAAATGTCGTTTTTGTTCATCAAACAGAAAGATTTGTGTCAGTTAAAGTAACACAGACTCATCGCATCTGCTGCACTTAATCTGATTATGTTTCCTGAAATGTAACAGATTTATTTATTTTTTAAAGGGGGAAATATCCACATAACGTTGAAGCGCTTGAGATTTGTTTACGGATACAAGTATTATCTTATTGACGTGAACTTTTTCCTCGTGACAGCTGACACTGCGTACGCTGCGTTTTTGTTTCCATTTTCACTTTTGGCCTCCTGAAGCGTTTGTGTTTTTAAACTGCACCGTGATAAACGCTGACATTTAAACAGAAAACTTCCACTCAGACGGAGGTGCCCACTGCGCTACTTCTTTTGTGTATTGTCTCGTATTACTGCGTTGTGTTGGCTACAATTGCTGCCTAGCTCAAGGTTAGCGCGCCCCGTCCGGTCTGTTTGGCTCTCAGCCTTGAGGAGGCCTGCATGTGTACGACTGCCCGTCCAGTTGCACAGAGCAGTGAGGGAGGAACACATGCGGGCCAAATTTACGCTATCTGAATAAGAGTAATTATGTACAGTGAGGTGTGTGTGATTAAAACACATTAGGACTTGAATGGGACGTCCACAGTTAATATGTTGCTGTTTTCTGCTGCTTATCGAGGTTCTCTCAGACCTGCCACGCATTTTAGATTACAGCTTGTGCTGGTGGGGCTGTTAATGAAATATGAAGGAAGACTAGTGATGTTCTTACCTCTACTCCAAAGATTGATGTCTCCTATCCCGAATACTTAAGAGCTTCTTGGGAGCCACTTTGTTATGTGCCAGATGAGAGAGTGAAGATTACATTTATCACACTTATCAGATGTCACGCTAAGTGAGAAAGAAAAGGAGAAAGAGACTTGATAGACACAGAGTAGGTATTTCAATATGATGGAGCTCTATTCCATTTTTATTTCTAGCCAACTTTTATCTGAGGGTGGGGGGGGGCTGTGAGATAAGGAGGGATTCCAGGTTGCTGTTGTGTGGGCCCCTCAGTGGAGCCCGCCTGCACCTCCTGCTGGTGTGTGTATGCCACTGCACCGCTTGATCGCTGCTGGCAAAGTATTTAATGTGTTTTCCAAGTCTTGCACAGACTTTATTGTCATTCAGTATACAAGAAGTGTACAAGGAACGAAATTTTGTTGCAGCTGGCTTGATGCAGGATGAGATTTCTTTTTCAAAATTTGAAATACATTGAAATATATTAAAATATATAGTAGCAAAAATACTATGAATTGCAATTATAGAAGTGACCTGTGGAATTAACCCTGTTTGTAATGTGAAAAGATTTTTGGCTTATTGTGTTTTAATATTTATAATTTCTGATCAGATTTGTTTGACGACTTCGCCGAGGGCCGAGAGTGTGTGAACTGCGGGGCAATGTCAACCCCCCTCTGGAGGCGAGATGGTACCGGTCACTACCTGTGTAACGCTTGCGGGCTGTACCACAAGATGAATGGCATCAACAGACCTCTTATCAAACCCCAAAGACGGCTGGTGGGTGACACAAGATTTCATCTTCTCCTTCGTCAAGTCCTGTTAAACAGATGCTTTTATCTCTTTGCTAAATGTCACTCCACTGACGACCGACATGTTTGATCTGCTGCAGTCTGCCTCGAGGAGAGTGGGCTTGTCCTGCACCAACTGTCACACCACCACCACCACCCTGTGGCGACGAAACGCAGAGGGAGAGCCGGTTTGCAACGCCTGCGGGCTCTACATGAAGCTCCACGGGGTAAGAAGGAGAGATCTGAAAGGGCATGGACTTAAACCTGCACAGATCTTCTTCTTCTTCTCTCTTCTTTTGGCTGCTCACTTTACGGGTTGCCACAGTGGATAATATCTGCCTTCATCTCACCCCATCTCAGCATCCTCCCCTGTGACACCAACCCTCTTCATATCCTCCTTCACTACATCCATGAATCTTCTCTGTGATCTTCCTCTTTTCCTCCTGCCTGGCAGCTCCTTAATCAATGTCCTTTGTCCAGTGTATCCACAATCCCTCCTCTGCACATAACCAAACCATGTCAGCCCTGCCTCTGTAACTTTATCTTAAGCTTGCACATATTATGATACTTTGCAAACAAAAATTCACACAGAGCACCTAAATGAAAAGACACTAAGAAATCAAGATCATATTTAATCACTGAGTCAGCGATTAACTTGCCTTGAAAGTAGTTTCTCAGCCTTTATGATTATTAGATATATTTTTAAAGTAGTTTCTTTAAGGTTCGTTCTTTGTCTTGTTGTCTCAACAGGTCCCTCGACCTTTGGCTATGAAGAAAGAGGGAATCCAGACCCGCAAACGCAAACCTAAGAACCTCAATAAATCCCAAACTGGTGAGCTTCAGACACACACGTGATCAAATCCATGCATGTATGTTTAGATACAATAATTCCATAAACAGGAGCATAGCCATAAATCTCCTTTCTCTGAGACTAAAGGTCTTTACACACGGGACGCGTAAAATTTGTGCGACTATTTCGTGCGTTTAAAATATTAGGTTTAGGTTTAGGCATCCAGCTCCTTTCACATGTGTACAACATGTGTACACGTACGATAAACTCAGCTGTGCTGTACCCTGCAGGGACACCAGGCAACGACGGGGCTCTAGTTACACCCAGCAGCACTCCCCGCGCCTCCACCACCACCACCACCACCACTAACACGGAGGAGCCTCGCCAAATAAAGACAGAGCCAGAAAATCACAGCTTGTACACACATCACAGCGCACATGCACAGGTGAGACACCTTGATGGTGGAATCTTAGAGTACATTCATATTCAAAAAATTTATGAGAAGCTCTGATTTTGGTAACACGTTGCTGCCAAAATCAATACCTCCCCATACATGTATAACTTAAAGGTCTGAATCATACTTTTTTAATGGGAAAAGTGCCTTTGCATTATCATAGTGCCAGAGGAAGTTAGTGGGAAGTGGAAATACAGGCACAAAAAAAATTCCTGTGCTCATCTTCTTCTTTATTTCTCTAGATTTCTGCCCTGCCCGCCTACATGGCAACTCAGGGAGGCGCCATTCCTCTCAAGATGTCCCCTGGGGGACACAGCGGGTCCTCTGGCTCCAAAGCTGAACCCTGGAACAATCTAATCCTCACTTAGAAAACCCTAAAACCCACCATCTCAAAAACCTACCTAACCACAGAACACTCACTAAACTCTCCCGACAGGCTCTGGGATCAGATCATCCCACCGTTTCCTGCCTGCTGTGCAGTGTTGTAAGTGCAGGAAAAGAAACCTGGGAGCAACTACAGAAGAAACAAGGCCTTACAGTACTGCAAACACACTGTGTAAACTCAGAGCATTCAAGGACATGAATGGACTTTGTTTTAGAAATCTGAAAGCAGAGCAGTGACTAGATTTAGACTAGAGTCACTCAGTAACATGACAGAAATGATCTTTCTGTCCCTTTTCTGCAGAGACAGAGCAGAGCGTCAACTGCTTGACAAATACTGTAACATAATACAATGATAATAACAGTTATTGTCATTTTAAAAAAAATCAACAACTCTTTTGATTTGCATTTGATTGTGGATATTTTGTCAAAAGAAAAGATTGATATACAAAACACATATCTAAAAAAACATCTAAATTTTAAAACTTTAGCTAAAAAGTTGCACCACCAGGTGTACCATAGGTTAATTTAAAATCCAGCTCACAGACTGTATACATGGAAAAAGAACCAGAAATATAAAATTTTATACTTACCACTCAGGGTATCAAGAAGACAATACAACAACAGATGCACCACCACAATACCTTCAAATTGTTGTTCATGGTGCTTAAATTTGAATACATATATATATATATATATATATATATATATATATATATATATATATATATATATATATATATATATATATACATATATATACACACACACACACACACACATACATGCATGCAAAGACATCTAACAAATTTAGATGTCAAAATTTTGACGTCAAAATTACAAAACTTTGTAATGATTCTGCTTAAACTTACTTTATGGCATCCATCACTCCCCAGTGCCATCTTTACATGACCCGCTACTCCGTGCAATAAGAACAGCTCCTTATCACTTCTTTCTTTCATTTAAAGTATGAAAAATACATGTCAGTATTGACATCTCTTACAACACATGAACTACCTGTGCAGCAAGAATGCACCTGATGACTGTGATGTGGACAGAGCTCCCCCTGCTGACACAAGCGCAGATATGCATCCACTAGACTTAAGCGCCAAACCACATCATCGTCGGATTATCACCTATTATATAAGGACTGTCTGATAAGCTGTATAAAGGACTAACTGTACAGTATGTTAGCATTACTTATGTTTGCTTTTTAAAAGCATGGAGCCAACCATTGTAAATGTAGGATATTGCTACAGCTTCTATGTAAAAACTTCACTCCAGTATGACCTGTGACATATTGTAGTTAAAGACACTAATAAAGACACAGCATTTTGACATCATGGTGTAAAGGTGGTGCCATTCATTCTGTTTATAATGCATGCCAAAGTATTACAATAACTTCATTGTTTCAGCAGGAGCTTTTATTTTCCAATTTTTAAATACCCCTCTGTGATGTTCACAATGTCTTTGATAAAAACAAAAACAAAAACTGAATGGTACAGCGGTTAAAGTCCTCAGTCCATAGTACTGCATATCTTATTTGATCCTGGAGGCCAGCGTCACACACTTGTGAGCTAAACGTGTAATCAAGTGAAAAAACATGCCCTGGAGACCTTCAGTGTTCACTGAAATCAGAACTTCTGCAGATTCGACCAGTGTGTTCACTTCCTGCTTTTTCTCATCTTCTGGTTTGCTTTTAACTGTAGAGTGAATACTTTCACACCAAGGATTAAAATCGGTGCATGTTTCAGCTGCTTTAACATAACTCGCACAGTCCACAGTTTGATCTATGAAATTCACCTATAAAGCCCCAGTGCACCGAGGTTCCTGGGTTTGCCTAATAATGACGTCCTTGCTGTGTTTCCAGCTGCTGTAGTTAGGATAAAACATGATAATCTCCTCATGTTCCTCAGTCACTGCCCATGAAGGTTCCTTATCATCTTCACCATATTCATCAGTCATGTCGTGATGAAACTGTTAAAACTTAGTGTTCGCTGAGACATCGAGGGAAAAGTGATCTGTGACTTGATTGAATTTGAGATGCCCAAAAACCTTCATCAGAGAGTGTTGTGTGTGAGCCCAGGATGATGTTAGCTCAAAGAGGAGTTTGGCCCTTCGTGCAGGCTTCACACATCCAGGGGTGACCACAGGTTGTGGTGCAAAAACATCCAATATTAATAAATTCCACACAACCTTGCCTCTGCTGCTCACTTAACATATTATTTAATTTTTTTTACATAGTTGCAGAAAATTGCAGACAAGGAAAGCTTATTTACCTCCATTCTACTGATCATAAATATGACATAAATATAAAAATGAACAATTTTAAGTGTGTTTTCTAAAATTTCTATGGTTAAAAATACAGTTACATGTACACTATGTACTGATATATACCTAATGCTAATGCTTTTGATACTGCTACACTGATAACTTTGAGTCGTGAGTAGGAGCTGTGCAACTCACCTGAAATACCTTTTTTTAACCTGAAATTAGTGTTGGGGGATATAAGTTGGTAGTTTGATGCTTATTAATTACTTCACACTGGAAGTAGTCATGCTGCAGCAAAACTGCACTCACACAACTTCATTAGATACACCTGTTCAGCTGCTCATTAACACAAATATCTAATCAGACAACTACATGGCAGCAACTCAGTGCAGCAGAATGGGGGAGAAAGATGACTTAAGTAACATGTGGCATGCTCTTAGACGGGCTGGTCCGAGTATTTCAGAAACTGCTGATCTACTGGGATTTTCCTAAATAAACATCTCTAGGGTTAGAGTATTGGTACTGACCATCTCCGTCCTTTTATTACCACAAAATATTAATCTTCTGAAGACTGCTTCCAGCAGAATAATGCACCATGCCACAATCAGATCATCTCTGGTATCTTAAATCTGACAGTGAGTTAGATGTATTCAGATGGCCTAAATCTAAATCCATTAGAGCACCGTTTGGGATGTGATGGAACGGAAGATTCACGAATGTTCAACCATCAAATCTGCAGCAACCATGTGATGTCATCATACCAATATGGACCAAAATAAAAAAGAGAAAACAAAACAGAAAGAAGGCAAAGACAGGGAAAAAGAAGTGAAGGCACAAGCACAAATAATATGCTGCATCTGTAGCAAACACACACACACACACACACGAAAAACAGCACCCAAAAGAGAGCTTTTGTTAATGAATAACAGTAGTTTATATTTTATTAAGGTGTTTTCATGATGACATTATTTAGCCAGTAAACAATGTCCAGCTCTTGCTCAAGGCCAGTGTCTCAAACTGTGGGGCAGGCCACGCTGGTGGAGCAGGGAGTCAGGAAAATAAACAAACATTGTTGCACTGACATTTCAGCAAACTCCAAATTGGATTCACATAATATATCGTTAATGATTGCTAAAAATTGTAGCGTGTGAACCGTTTTCAGCTTTGAAGCATGCCAGAAAACGTTGGAGATCTGCTGCTCTGAGCTGGTGGATGTGCTGTTCTGGCACGTCTTCACAGGGGTCAGGACCATGACCAAAAAAGGAGAAGGCTTTATCAAATTGTTCCAATCACAGCTGAAAAGTGGTGGGTAAAGAAATAAAAAATAAAATCCTTTCCTTATATGGCTCTTTTTTTTTAAATTTATTTTTATTTAGTAGTTAAATAAACAGAAAAAAAACTACTTGACTGACTCACTATTACCAGCATCTCATATGTTGTTAGACTGCTTGTGTAACTGCATTTGAGTGACTACTTCCTAAAACAATCCAAGCACACGCAACAGTTTGTGATCCTCCTGTTACAACACATGCTTGTGGAAACTGTTCCACGCTGCGCAGTGTTCATGCAGCTCTTCATCAGTCAGTATTGCTTCAGCCTTGCAGACTGTGCAGACTCACCTGCCCAACAGGAGTTCTCAGACTGGCCAAGCATCTCTTCTTATAAAGCCAAGGGGGCTCTTCATGCTGCAGCTGCCAAAGCCATGTGGGGAAAATATTTATCTAGGCAGCATTTTCTGTATTTAACAGCTGTGCATATATGATCTGATCGATAACAGAAGCAAGGTGCTGATTAGGCACATATTAGGCTGCATATCCTATATAACCACTTGTGCCAGTGTGTTTGACCTTAACAGATCATTTATAGGCTCTACTGTCCACCCACACAGGTGTCCACCCTCCCTCACAAAGTGTTAAACCCACTTATTTTACATTGTACCACAGCACACTTCCAGTTTTGTAAAGAGGAAGTAAACATGAACATCAGTGGGTAGCTCCAACTCTTTGCACTGTGGGACACAATAGGTGAGGGAAACTGGTGTGATTAATATTGGAGATACTCCATACATGGCACATTTTTGACAATTCAGCTGAGTTCAGATTGCTTCAGCTGCAATCCTTTCAGATCAGCTGATCTCGTTGCCGGTTCAGCTGACACCTTTCTACCCAATTAGTAAATTTCATATATGGCACAATATTTAAGTTGCTTCAGTTTGCCACTGGTTGTTGCACAGTTGCTACACATCTAATTTTTCTTCCACTCATTACCGTATGTTCCCCAAACTGCAGATTGATGCATCAGTTTCTCACCTTCTTTAACGCTGTCCAGCATTGCATCAGTGTTTTCAATCAAATCACTTCAAACTTTTCCCCGATATGGTAAAGGTGTAACTGTGCATGCACAGTCAATAGGTATCAGACACAGCCGGGGATTATCACGGTTTCATTGAGCACGCACGGTTTCGTTTTTTGATTAACTAAAGGACCAATCAGAAGCTGCGCTCCACTGACACTCAAAGGCGGGGCGGAGCATCACACCAGACCCTCTAAAAGCTCATTGGACGCTCACCTCTAAGCCCATGACTCGCCATCCAATCAGATACGTCAGTTGATCTGACGCGATTCCCGGCTGCAAACTGTGTTCCTATAATGTTGCCGAGCTGCTGCGTCTCAGCGACTCAAACATCTCATGGGGGGGACATCTCGTCTGTCTGCCAGAGTAACCGCTGAACACCTGAAGCATCATGGACATCCTGAAGTCGCTGGGCCATCCGGAAGAGATATTCAACCTGTTTAAATTCAAGATGGGAGGATGCAGAGCTGTCATGCCAAAGTTGGATTACGTGAGTAAAATCTATTCGAAAACGCATGCTGAGGTCAAATTTATAGATTTAACAGCAACCAAATGCAGGAAGAACGCGAGGCTGCATTTGTGTCAGCGATCAAGAAGCAGATAGTTCCTCCTTTCAGAGCATCATCACAGAGAGGCTGCGCAGGAAAGCACAGAGCCATATTCACAACTAGATTTGCACACGCAGCTTGCAATGTACATCGCAGACCTAACGGACTGACCTGCAGTTTTGCTCCTAATTGATCCAGCGGAAAGAGAAACAGCTAATTGGACTTTGTCAAATTAGATCTGTGCTCTCGGCTCCGTGTTGCGCTCACGCAGGCAGAGATGACCACTGACGTGGGATTTACCTTACATAATAAGCTTGGAGCGTTTCACCAGTGGGGAGAGATGCTGTGCGCATGTTTGACGGATAATCCCACTGTTTTAACGCCAATGTGACCCAGAGAAATGCGGAGCCTGCAGGCTGCACCATAGCAACGAGTCTTCATGCGGACTGGCATCATTATTTTAAAACGCAGCAAAACTAAAGAGGTTCTTAATTAAAGATTAGGATTAAAGCACCTCAAAAACAAACCTACAAAGGGAAACATGCACCAAGAGCACAGAGATGTTAGAGCTTACGTCTGCGATCTGTCAGATTGTATTTAAAAGCCAAATTGTTGTGCAAAAAAGCAGCACAAATGCAGATGTCTGACCACAAACAACTTAACTAGTAAAATGTAGTTGTCTGTTTGTTTTCGGGACATTTATATCTCGGTTGTTTCATGTATTTTTGATCGGATTACTCTTTTCCTGCAGCATCACAGACTTGCAGGTCACTGATATTTCTTGTGTCGTTCAGTCAGTCTCCCACCAGATGTCAGCAAACACGTCTTTCATTAGTTCTGCTTTTTTAGTAACGGGGCGGTGTGCAAACTTGCTACAATTAAGTTTTTCTACAATAATGCAGGCTTTATACTTGAAGTCGCATTTGACTCACTATGATTGTTTGCTTGTTGCACAGCGCAACATATCTAGTTGCATGCATGTATGCATGCATGCAACTAGATATGTACAACTACATAGCAGTTAAAGTGTGTGCTTTCCTTTAAAAACAGTACACCGTGTTGAATAACACTTCATCGGTGCAGTAAAGTGACCAAACTGCTGCCTGTGCATGCAGGAAGCAGAGTAGGAAACTAAATTTCAGCTGGCGTTGTTTTGGATAGAGGTGGGAGGAGTGCGCCTTGCTCATAACAGCAGATCTACAAACGCTGCGCACTGGCACTTCTCAGCCACAGTTCAAGGTTAAACTGTTTAAAGACCCGCGGGGCGCTTATTGAACTCCACACAGCGTCGTCCACAGCGTAGTTCACCTCTCTTGTCCTCTACATGGACTTCACGTTTCAAACTTCCTCACCGGGCGTGGCGTCAACATGGACAGTGTCTTTTCATAGCTGCGGGGTTGGTCTTGCTGTCGGTTTTTCGTATGGCCGGAGCCTGCTGCAAGTGCCCGCTCTCTCTGTCCGTGTTCAAGCGCTCTCTCTCGGTGGCGCCGCGGGGCTGCGGGTCCGCGCCACGCTTTCTCCAGCCGGGGTGTAGGCTCGGGGAGAGGGGCCTGCAGGAGGCCGCCCGACCCTCCAGCGCCCTCAGATCCGCAGGCTTCTACCGACAAACCGCTTTCCTCTGTCTCTCCTGCCAGGAGTCCATGAGCGAGAGTCTGCGGACCTGCTACCTGTACTTGAACCAAACCAGTCGGAGTTTTGCAGCTGTGATTCAGGCACTGGACGGAGAGTTAAGGTGAGTAAAACTTTACTGGGACTGGCGCCAGGTATGCACACGTGTGCACACAAGTGTGTTTTCTTTGGAGCAAAACAAGAGGCGTTGTCTGAAACACTCCCCCTTTCATCACTGTGTTTGAAGCAGAGTTATTATAGTTTTGTTTGGTGTCATTTTTACATTTTTGTTTTGACTTTTTAGTTTTTTTTAGTTTCAGTGTAAGTTTTAGTCTTTTTTTTAAAAAATTATGTATGAGGGTATATGCTGGAGGCAAGGTTTAGTATGGGTATTATAATATAAACACAAACGTTTTGAAAGCAGTTGACTCTGTTTTTGAGACATCAAAAGTATCGGTAAACATGCCAAAGACTCGCCAGACAAGTTTTAACAAATTTTATAAACAAATACTGAAACTCAGGCTATTTCGTCTATTTTTTTAAAATTCTTTTTTAAACTTTTAGGTTTCCAAGTTCTAAAAGTTGTCATCTAGTTTAGTTTTAGTTAACTATAAGAACTTTGGTCTGAAGCATACTTCTGTGCAAAATAAAAAAAAATAGTCACGCTTTTGCAACTAATGTGGGAAGCTTACAACTTCCTGGGGTGAAGCCACGTGATTGTGTCCTGTGGCGGTACTGCAAAAAATCACAACGTTCACAAAAAATACATATTAGGTGTTTGTGTATGGAGGACTAAAAGTGCCAAAATGAAATTTATAAATATATTATGAAATAATTCATTTAAGGTGCCATTGATTAATTAAAATATCAGTTAATTTTAAGTAAAAACGTTTTTAATTATTTCACTATTTAATTATTTATTTAATGGTTCCTGTGCAGCAGTGCACCTTGAATTTATTTTATTTTATCAACCTCACCCAACAAAGTCAGGGGGTGCCGTAGTGCTGAGTGGTCAAACCCATTGCTTTGATCTGGAGTCAATTCCTTCCTTCGATCAATTCATCCATCCATCCACCCACTAGTTACTTGGCAAGTACCCTCAGGAGTCCAGACTTCTGAGGATGGGACAACTCACAGTGAGACAGCAGCACACTTCATCACCTCAGCTTCTTTTCTGCCTTTTTACCCTTATGATTAAATTTCATCCAACCATATCCAGTTCAGGGTCATAGTTGGGCTGGAGGCTGAGAGACATCAATCTAACAGAGAGAGAGACTGACAACCATTCAGTCACATTATCACCTACCACCAATTAAGAATCACCAGTTAATACTTTGGACTGTGGGAGGAAGCTGGAGTACCTGAGGAGAATGGCACAGGAGGATCCTGCAAACACACAGAGAAGCCACAGCCTGGATTCAAACCCAGGACCTACTTGCTGTGAGGCGAGACCACCACACCACTGTGCTTGCCCCCCCCCCCCAATGCTTAAACACACAGATCAGACATAATTGGCTGTGATCTTTTAAAGTGTATTAAAGGAGTTTTAGGGGAATCTTTTACGTACAAATGCTTGACACACCTGCTACTTTTATCATCGTGTAAATCGGCAGTTCTGTAAATCCTCCTTCCTGTGTTTGTGATCCAGACATGCAGTTTGCATTTTCTACCTGGTTCTGCGTGCGCTGGACACAGTGGAGGATGACATGACTATTCCTCTGGACAAGAAGGTGCCCATGCTGAATGACTTCCACACCTACCTGTACGAGGATGAGTGGTGCTTCACCGAGAGCCAGGAGAAAGATCGTCAGGTCCTGGAAGACTTCCCTACGGTCAGTAGGTTCAGCCTTGGCCAAATTAAGACTGTGAGTAATTAGTAACTGTAACTGTTGTTCTCTGAAACCAGATATCACTGGAATTCAGAAACCTTGCTCAGGAATACAGGGACGTCATCTCGGATATCTGCCACCGTATGGGAGTGGGAATGGCTGAATTCCTTGAGAAGAAAGTGGGATCTATGAAGGAGTGGGATCAGGTAAATGTTATTCTCCCGTTAGTCATTTTTGGCAGCATAACGACCAAATTAATGACCACTTGGGGGCGAAAAAAAAACAACCCATAAAGAGTTAACTTATTGGAGTAAAGACCCAAAAGAAATCAGTAGTGTGAGGGCAACATATTACAATGCAAAATAATATAGTTTTAAAATCTTTGATTTGAAGGAAATGTGTCAGCACTCTGCACAGGGATGTTATCAGAGGTTTGAAAGCCACAAACTGTTGACTCACTTCTACTGCTCATTTTAGCCAACGGGCTCTTACAGTTTTACTGAATCATCTGAATCAAGTGCTTCCATTTTTGTGCTGTATCTGAATGTCAAGACTGATAAAAAATTTAGGTTCAGTATGTCCCTGACTCTAATAGCAATGTGTAAATGAGAGGCCCCTTGAGTATTACAATATCTGTGAGTGTTTAATCACAAGCCAGTATTTTGTAACTCTAAAAAGTGCTGCAGTGTGTTTTTGCTCTTCTGTTTTTGTGCAGTATTGTCACTATGTTGCTGGTCTGGTCGGCATTGGCCTGTCTCGGCTGTTCTCTGCGTCTCAGCTGGAGGACCCTGAAGTGGGGCGGGACACTGAACTTGCAAACTCCATGGGCCTGTTCCTTCAAAAGACTAACATCATCCGAGACTATCTAGAAGACACACAAGAGGGGCGTGCCTTCTGGCCACAAGAGGTAGCACCTAAATATTTTGTCTAATATCAGTGTGCCTGACCAGGAGCCTGAACAATGAAGCACGTTTAGAATACACGAGTCATCTTTCAGTTATCTGGGTTGCTAACCCGAACTCTGGCAATCAGGCTAAGCAGCCACACGGAGGCGGTTATCAGCTCAATAAGTCAAGCCAGGGTTTCCTAATCTAGCTGTGACCATGTTCACATGAAAGGGGGGATCTTCCAGGAAATTTGATACTTTTCATTGAGCTAACTTGTCTGTACAATAATAAATACTTAATACGTAACAATACTTTTCATATTCTTAATATAGCGTGTGCTTTGTGAAAATGGCCTTTATGCTCTGTTTATTTGTGCCCTAATGCCAGTGACTGCTGTGGTCCTGCACATAGTGTTAGAGCCCATCCCGGATGTCATAGGTCGAGTGGCAGGGTACACCCTGTATAGGTCGCCAGTCTTTGGCAGGGCTGGTTTCTGGAAATGTTTCAGAATTTTTCTTTGGACATTGGCTGATATATTTATTTATTTTTAAACTGAATTTCAGTCCAGTCCTTTTTTTTTTTGTTGCTTTTTGCTTGTTAAACCACGTAACACTGACCTACTCCTTGAAGCACAAAAAGACCTAGTTCAAGGAATGAATCAGTGTGTCAACACACACACACAGATATATAGCAGCATTCTACTATATCTCAGCGTGGTGTGCAGTATGTCCTTAAATATTTGAGGAAACTGGAGAAGTGGAGGACAGAAGAAGTGGCAGGCCTAAAAACAACAACAAACTATCTACAGCAGATGAACAGTATCGGAAAGTTATGTGATTAAGAAATAGGAAAATAATCCCACAAACCCTGACACAGGACCTGAGAGATTTATCTGGCCCTTCAGTTGATCCATGTACTGTTCACTGAAGCATCACGAGAAAGTGGAAGGACGGCTGTCAAGAAGCCATTCTTAAGGAAGTGAAACTGGAAGAAAAGACTGAGGTATGCCAAATTGCTCAAGAACTGGACTGAAAATCAGTGGTAACAGGTCTGATGGAGTGATGAATCAAAAGTTTTGGTTCAATGATTGTTGTTGTACAGAAGTGGTCAGGAGAGATGGTTTGGGGTTGCCAGTGATGTTGGAGATCTTGATGAAGGTATGAAAGCATTAAAGTACTATTAGATTGAAAGCTGGAGAGAACAACAGACAATGGATTGGCCTCCCCAGAGCCCGGACCTCCACATTATTGAAGCAGTGTGGGATCATCTTGACAGAGAAACGATCAAAAGGCAGCCAACATCCAAAGAAGAGCTTTGAATGTCCTTCAAGAAGCCTGGAGAACTATTCCTGAAGACTACTTAAAGAAATCAGAAGAAAGCTACCTCAGAGTTCAGACTGTGCGGAAGAATGCTAAACGTTGATTTTTCAAGCTTGCTTGAATTGTATAGACTCAGTTTTTGCCTTATAAACTGTATTTCCGTGTATGTTTGCACGTTTCAAAAAAAATCACTGCACCCATTTCCTGGTTTCCTAATAAAATTTAGAGTTTTTCACAGTACTGTACATAACTAATTAATATATTCTAATTATGGTAAAATCTTGCAAAAACAAATTAAATTATGCTACATCTTGATTCAAAAACAAAAAGGGAGATTGTGACCAATCAACATTTGGAAGTAGCTGAAGTTCCCACTTACATATGGTTGTGTATTATGAGCTGTAGCAGACGTGCATGTAAAGCTCTAATTTTACGTGGTTGACAAAGACGACTACAAAGTGGCTGCCAGATGCAAGTAAATACCCTCTGGGTGTTCCTTATATCTTAGTTTGACAAAAATAGGAAGGACCTGAGGTCTGAGTGACCTGGCCACCAAAATGTAATCAGTTTATCCCCGAGTCAGTGAATGTTTGTACCAAATTTCAAGAAATTTGCTCAAGGCTTCTGAGAAGCATATAATGAACAGCGTTCCAGCCAAAGTTGTTGCCAGTACAGATAAATTAAACATTGTACTACATGTGATGTTGTGTTTGCTGTGTGCAGGCTTGGAGCCAGTTTGCAGGCTGCCTCGAGGATTTGGCCCAGCCTGAGAAGCTGGAGTCGGCTCTGTCCTGTCTCAATCTGCTGGTCACTGATGCTCTGCGGCACGTCCCGGATGTTATCGCTTACCTGTCCCGCCTGCACAACCAGAGCGTCTTCAATTTCTGTGCCATTCCACAGGTAAAGGCTGTTTCATCAGGTCCTCCAACCATGATATTTGCACATTTCTGAACGGAACAGCATGTCTGTGGAAAGTAAACATGTTTTGTTTCTGGATTTTAAAATAAACATTCTGTTCATGTCCTACAGTTTTAATTTGGCAAACTTAAAATGAATATCAATCATGAAACTGACTTGAATATTTTATTCATTTTTTAAATATTTTTGTAGTTATATGGAAATGGTGAAAAATGTTCACTCGACAGGCAACAAATCTCTGTGCACGTTTATATAAATGATAGAAAATCTTGTGCTTGAAAAGGGACTCTAATGAATCATGAAATATGATCAAATAATTCACAAATTGTTTCAGCACATTGCTTTTTTGTTTTGTTTTGTTTTTCCTCCCATTCCCCTACTTCACAAGCTGTCATTCCTGTGTTGACCAGGTGATGGCAATAGCTACACTATCAACGTGCTACAACAACCCCATGGTGTTTCAGGGAGTGGTGAAGATCCGAAAGGGGCAGGCAGTCACCCTCATGATGGAAGCTACCAACATGAGGGCTGTGCAAACAATTATCGCCCAGTACAGCCAGGAGGTGGGTTATTTATTCATTTTTTAAACTCAATCTTTCTCTACTGCTTCTACTATAATGGTGCACTGAGTTCTTTCACTCGCTCTCTCTCTATACAGATTTTACACAAGGTCTCCCTCACTGACCCGTCTCGGGAAAAGACACTGCACATCCTAGCCGTAATCCATGAAAAGTCCGCCCTGTCGCAGTCCAGCCTCCGCTCCAGGACCCACCACCTGTCGCCCATGTACCTGTCTGCTGCTATGCTGCTCGCTGCCCTCAGCTGGCAGTACCTCAGCACTACTGCAGCACAGGCGCAGGGCACCAGTGACATGCAGGGACCTTGAACTCATTTAACCCCTGACCTTTCCTGGGCCTATATATTAAAGAAGCTCCCGTGCCCATTCTGGAGCTCTGATTTTCCTCTGATTAGAGGAATTTTCAGTTCGCTGTTACAGAACCGTGGACACATTAAGCTATGGTGGGGTTCTGGTAGCAGACTGGTGTCATCAAAGATATTTGACCTGCAGATAAATTATAAACACACAGTGGTGTGTGTGTTGGTGTATTTGCCATAAATGGTACACAGCAACAGTCCAGGGTGTTTTTGTTTTTGTCAAAATATTGTTCAGTTTATTTGAAACATTGTTGGATGGATTGTAATGATTCAGCATTTTCAAATATTTCAAACCACCAGTTAAATTAGCACATATGAGGCTGGTCTGTACTTTGATTTCTGTTCAGTTTTCTGTCAGTCCTTTCCTCACGTCAAATCAAACTAACTTCGTGTTCCACTCATGGTTCTGTAGCAGAAACACTAAAAGGTTACAGCGGTGCATTTTAAAGCTTTGACAGCTTCCAGTCACAGAACTTTTTCACTCCTCTTCTGTGTGTTAATTAGTTTCATCCTTGTGTTTTTAAAAATAAGGGAAAAACAATTTTATGCAATACCAGGGTAGTTTGATCACAGATGGGACTGTTTAAGTGAATAAAGGAGAACACAGATTATTGAACAGATATATTTTCAGGTCTTTTTAGCATCAGCCAAAATAAAAAAAAAAAGCATACTGAGACTGCTAGGTAAGTGTCCTTAACACTGCTTTGGTGAGTAGAAAGGCTAGTGCCGGGTAACTTTGTACAGAACCAAAGGAGAGCTACAAACATTGCTATGTAATGTGACATCTTGATTTGTACATATTTGAAGAAATAAAGAGCATTATCCAACCTGTGATGATCAGTTGGTGCTTTGGTTTACACGGATTTAGATTTTATGTTTTTGATGCAGTACTTTGGTTTTGAAATATTTGTACTGTGTGTGGACAGGGGAAGTTCATACCTATTAAAAAAAAATTAAGAACCCAAGGGTTGAAGTAGGTCAGCATCTTTTTTATTGACATAATAGTTTAAAGAGCGCTGGTCAACCTTTGGAATGGCAGTTTTCTAGTCACCTGAGACTCATGCAGGTGTATTTATTACACTGACACATGATCCACAACTCATGATTTAAGAAGAGGAATAAGAAGTTTTGTTGAGTCAGAGAGAAGAAGTGGATCTACTGAAACAGCAACAGGTAAAAATCAAAACTTGGATTTGGGAGATTGGCTGTTTTCTTGTATACATGTTATGAGTTTTATATGCATCTTTGTTGATATTTTTCTTTTAAGTTGATTGCTAATTAAGTTTCTTGTTTTTTTTGCTTGATTTCATGCAAATACACTGAATCCAGCTGCAATTGTGATTCATCTGATAGTAGGAATGTTTTACTTGGCTTGATCCAGAAAATAGGTTTAAGCTTGATTTCCATCCTTAGAGGTTGGACTTAAAAGCAGATTTATCATAAATTATACATGTAATTTTTGAAGTCAATGTTAGATATATTTCTGTAAGGTGGTCTTGAATAACTTCATTCACTGCAGTTATACATTCAAACATTTAATTTCACCTTGGAGTCATAACATAAAAATGGCCTTTTTCCCTTTCCTTGTGATGCTGCATTGTGATGCACCTTTGTGTGTGTGTGTGTGTGTGTGTGTGTGTGTGTGTGTAAACCTTTTCATGGTCACTTCCTATAATCACTGATGTCTGACTGTTTTGCAGGATGCGTCCGCTGTTCCTCCTCTCCGTAGTTGCGATGGTGTCCATCACCTGGGCGCACCCTCACCTCTCCCGTCTCTCCTCAGAGATGGTTGACTTCATTAACAAAGCTAACACCACCTGGACGGTGAGCCCATTCAGTTTTCCTGGATGTTTCCACATCTTTAACAACTTTTTAGCAATGATTTCTCTACTCAGATTTCCTCTTCTTTCGCTCCAGGCCACGAAGAATTTCCAGAATGCTGACACCAGTCATATCAAACAGCTGTGTGGCACCATACTGAAAGGACCCAAGCTGCCAGAGGTGTAAGTTTATGAGGTGGTTTGTACAGCTGGTCACATGTCACAGGTGACTGTCAGCAGGTTCAGCTCATCTGCAGTGATTATGTCTTCTCTCTTGTTTAGGGTTCATAATATTGAGGGCATTAAACTTCCTGACAGCTTTGACGCACGCCAGCAGTGGCCCAACTGTGCCACAATCCAGCAGATCAGAGATCAAGGCTCCTGTGGGTCGTGTTGGGTATGACACACGAAGAAATAAAAAGAGGAGAGCACAGATTAGAGGCAACCGGGAGGAGCATAAAAACAGTGTTGCCTGTTTGATTTTCCACAGGCCTTCGGGGCAGCTGAGGCAATATCTGACAGGCTGTGCATCCAAAGCGGTGGTAAGATCTCTGTGGAGATCTCCGCTGAAGATCTGCTAACCTGCTGCGATGAGTGTGGCATGGGGTGAGCATCAGTAATGGCCTGTTTATATAGATAAAGGGGTACACATGAAGTTCAGGTAAGATGCTGGAAGACTTTTTTTGGAGAGACAGTGACGGTTTATAATTACAGTCTGCAAAAGTGGATGAAAAAGGGTCTGAATAGATCCCCCCTCCCAATTATTTTGTCTTAAAATGTTTGCAAATGGTGTAAAACAGCTATTAGATAACACACGGTGTGCATCATGTGTTTTTGTGTGCGCTGTAGCTGTTATGGTGGCTTTCCCTCTGCTGCTTGGGAATTCTGGGCAAACAAAGGGCTCGTCACAGGAGGCTTGTATGACTCCGAAGTTGGTAAGTCCATTCTAAACTTGCTGGATTCAGTCCATGTTGTTGCGGGTGTTGTTGCAGATGGACCGATGGTGACTGTGTGTTACAGGCTGCCGACCCTACACCATCGCTCCCTGTGAGCATCATGTGAATGGAAGTCGTCCTCCGT
Organism: Pterophyllum scalare; assembly: GCA_024447675.2. NCBI lineage: Eukaryota > Metazoa > Chordata > Actinopteri > Cichliformes > Cichlidae > Pterophyllum > Pterophyllum scalare. Next base: position 81,228 of record JAMQGT020015377.1, on the reverse strand, counting down.
GTGGGAGTACAGAGACTCCTAAGTGTGTGCAGCAGTGCATTGATGGATACTCACTGTCGTATGTGAAGGACAAACACTTTGGTACAGAGGTTTAAAAAAAAAAAACTCTTTAGCCTCCTAGAATAGATTAACCTTCTTGTTGCTATCCTTGATGTTTCCTGAATCTTCCTCCTCAGGTAAAAGCACGTACAGCGTCCCATCTGAGCAGGAGCAGATCATGACGGAGCTGTACAAGAACGGGCCTGTGGAGGCTGCTTTCTCCGTTTATGCAGACTTTCTGCTGTATAAGAGCGGTGAGACTTATGTTCTGCATACTGTATGCATACAGATATCTTCTCTATATGAACATAAACGTCTCCATACTGTAGCTTAGGTAACACTTTCTACGTTAGAATAGCGCTAGAGAAAATGTGTAATATTTAAAAGAGAAAAGACCTTCTTGTGTCGATGTAGGTGTGTATCAGCATGTAACAGGGGAGATGCTGGGTGGTCACGCCATTAAGATCCTGGGCTGGGGGAGGAGAATGGGACGCCCTACTGGCTGGCTGCAAACTCGTGGAACACTGACTGGGGAGACGAAGGTATGAATGACAGCGTTCGTCACACAGTCAGTGGCATGAAAGCCTTTGTTACACGGTGCTGAAACCTTTTGGCAACGCGATGAGTGGAAATGCTGGCCTAAAATTTTGTCCTCCAATGTTTTCTTATTTCAGGTTTCTTCAAGATCAAGCGTGGAAATGATGAATGTGGTATTGAGTCAGAGGTGGTTACAGGAATCCCACTTAACTAGATGAAATGATCATCACAGCAGACAATCAAGAAATAAATCAACTAAGAGACATTAAACCTGAGCTCTTATTTTAAGGCAGATTCTGGTAGATTTCATGCAATAAAGAAGGAATAAACTTTTGCTCCTTGGTCTTTATTCTTTAATTTTTTTACAGCAATTTCCAGGTTTGTTTTTAAGCCACACAGCCACATACTTTTGCCACAGAGGCAAAAGAACAAAAAACTGTATCTATTCAACAAATTATTGACCTAAATGTAAAAAGATACAGAAAGATGCTAAGAAACAGAAAATAAAGCACAAGTGCATTTAAAAGAGTAGCATGTTAGGAAGAAATGGTATACAAAAGAATGCGACTAACACTGGATACATTTTCAAGGCCATAGTTAAGATTACACAACACAAGGCTCTTGTTGGAAAAGGGAGGGGAGAAAAGCTTTGGCTAAACTGTGACGCAGAAAGCAACAACCACTGTAACAGTTCAGTTAAACTTTAGTCCAGCTGTGCCACTGGCAGCAATACAACCTTCGATACTTTATGACAGTACTGTGAATTTTTACCTATCTTTATAATTCACACACTCATCTGCACAGAGACATAAAAGAGTAAAAGCCACATTTTACTCACAGTATAACAGAAAACATATCAACTCTTTAAACTGAAAAAAAAAGTATAATCACTGACATCCAATAATGATTTCCCAACTCTGGCCATCTTTTTCTCTGAGAAACTCTGACTCTCTGAGATGCCCTTTTTATACTCAGTCATGTTATTGACCTGTTGCCACTTAACCTAATTAGCTGCAAAATATTCCTCCAGCTGTTTCCTTTAAGTACAACTTACAGCCTTTTATTGCCCTGTCCCAGCTGTCAAATTCAAAATGAGCGTATATCTTTCATGAAACTGTAAAATGCCTCAGTCTGAAAATTTGACATGATTTCTATGTTTTATTGTGAATAAAATATGGGTTTATGAGATTTTACAAATCATTGTGTTCTGTTTTCAATTACATTTTATATTTACATTTGAGCAAATTCATGTAATGGGGCCTGCAGGAATACTTTTATATGTACTGGCACATTTGGTGTAAAAAAAAACAAAAAACAGGAAAATACATGAGACTGGAAAGGAAGCCACAAAAAGCTTTTACAGTGATTTGGCAGTTGAACTCCACGGGGCAGAAATTGAGTGAAAGGTGGAATAAACAAGAGTAAGTGGAAGTTGATTTATAGAGTTTGAAAGAAGCTGGGAGAAATGAAGAGGGAAGGAAAAGGAGAGACTCAAATCTAGACCCACTGAACTAAACAAGACAAGACAATGTGTGCATGAAAAGGAGCAGTTAATGTAATGTGAATACACTGCCAAAAATAAGAGGCAGAAACAATTTAGATATAATAGATATTTAAAAACCCGCCTTTTTTGACAAAGATAACATGAGTTTTGTTTTTAATAAATACTAAACATTCAGCTCTAAACTCCGTACCAGCTGGTGGCGGTAATGGAATAATTTCTTGTTGGCCAAAAACAAGAGAGAAGCGCCTGTGCGTCACCGGATCTCCATATTTGTAGTCTGCATGTTTGCAGCGAACTCATGACGTTGACCTTGAAGTTGGAGCTTTTGTCCAATCAGGAGCTTCGGCCGTGAGAACTAGGAAGCAGCGGCGGCTCCTGGAGAAATCGCCAGACTGATGTGATGGATGCCGGCGTCTAATGTTTATCGCCAGGGCCGATGGGACGAGTCGAAGTACAACGATAGATGTTGGTGATGAAGGCAGGTTGTCGGGCATTAAATATTAACCCACATCATTCTGTCCTATTGTTCCGTTGTGTCGGTTAACGAGTCCGCTTCCTATCGCCGGCTAGCAGCTGGACTCAGATAGATCATTATCATGTTTCTGACTCATGCGGAGCTATGGAGAACATACTGGGAGTGTGTTTCCAGGCCGTACACGGTGATCATCTGCTCCCTCACAGCCGCACTGTGCTATCTGTGGGGCCGCGAGTGTCAGGTCAGTCTCTGCGGTCAACATAAGCGGCGATGACCGCGCTGAACCCGTTTTAATATCCAATTTAGCTCTAATTTAAAGCATTTTATTTCCTTTAAAATGAATATTCTTATATCCGATTAGATTATATTCTAATTTATACTGTGCTGTTTCCTTTTACTAATTAATAACGTGTTTTTCTATTTTATTTATTTATTTACTATTCTTTCAGCTTTAAAAGCTGATCTAATATTTTTGTTTGATTATTTTTTGGTGTTTGGTGAATACAAAGCTCCAAGTTAAATTTTTTTTATTAACTTACAAGCAAAATCCTAATATGAGGTAACATTGTTGTATCATGTATATAATCTGTATATGAGATATTATACTTTATTCTACAAAATTAAAGACTCTCTTTTATTGATTTCATAAATAAGACTTCAAGAAGATTATGGTTGTGAGTGGACTCAATGGTAATTTGGTAATAACCAGTGTATCAGCTACACTATATTGCCAAAAATATTGGTGCAATCTGCCTTCACATAGATATGAACTTGAGTGACATCCTCTTCTTAATCCATAGGGTTTAATATGATGTTGGCCCACACTTTACAGCTATAACAGCTTCAACTATTCTGTGACGGCTTTCCACAAAATTTAGGTGTGTTTATGGGAATTTTTGACCATTTTTCCAGAAGTGCATTTGTGAGGTCAGACTGATGTTGGATGAGAAGGCCTGGCTTACAGTCTCTGCTCTAATTCATCCCAAATGTGTTCTATTGGGTTGAGATCAGGACTCTGTGCAGGCTGGGCGAGTTCTTCCACACCAAACTATCTCTTCCATTTTTTTTATGAATCTGCTTTGTTGACTGGTGTGAGAAGCATGATTTGTCACTGCAGAGAACACATCTCCACTGCACAGTGGTGGTGTGCTTTATGCCACTGCATCCAACCCTTTGCATTGAGCTTGGTGATGTAAGACTTGGATGCAGCTGCTCAGCCACGAAAACCCATTCCATGAAGCTCTCTATTCAATGTTCTTGAGCTAATCTGAAGGTCACATGAAGCTTGGAGGTCTGTAGCGATTGAGATTGAGATATGCAGAAAGTTGGTGACCTCTGCGTACTATGTGCCTCAGCATCCGCTGACCATTTTCCGTGGCCTACCGCTTCATGGTGGAGTTGTTGTCGTTCCCAATCACTTCCACTTTGTTCTAATACCACTAATACTTTTGACAATGTAGTGTATCTTCATATTGAGCACTGTGCTAAAGTTTAAGCACTAAACCTAAAGTGAAGATGAATTCAAAGTATTTCCAGAAGTAGAATTTCTGTATTTATAAAATGCAGAAAAAACAAACAAACAAATATCTAAAATATTTACACAGACCTTGGATACTGAAAAAACTAATGATACAGAGTTTTGAATTGACTATATCCAAATATTATCTTCAAATATCGAAATTGTTGGTAAGACTTGCTTTCTGTCAGCCACTCACTGAATGCAGGCAGTTGTTTAACATTACCTCAAAGTGTTTAAATGATGTAGTTTTTGTAGAGCCACTATTGTTCACCACACTCGCACTACTTCTGCATACCTGTCACGCTGCCTCTCTTTCCCCTCTGGCTTGTTCCCCTCACCTGTCATGTTTTGCATTCATTCTTGTCTCAGGTAGGAATCTATAAGCACCTGTGCTTTTATAACGCGTTCATCTGGTCTCGTTTCCTGTCAGACACCAGCCCTGGTTTGCAGTGAGGCTTTCGGCGCTTTCCTCTACAAGCACTGTCCCGTGGTAGCCGAGCGCTTCAGTCCCACTCCGTGGTGCTGGGGAGGCCGGCTTCAAACGCTGGTCTGTGCCATCCTCAAGTCCAGACCCCCTGTCAGTTATCGCAAGTAGGAAGAAACCCTCTTTTTCAGTTTAACACTGTTTACGCGCAGGCTAAATACATTCATTTAAAGATTTTAATTAAATAATGAATGTCTTGTCCCTCCCCTTCATCTCCCAGTGAGCTGATTCGTACGGTGGATGGTGGTCAGCTCTCTCTTGACTGGGTGGACAATCAGGCCAGTGTGACCTACCCAGAATCCTCCACGCGCCCCACAGTACTCATCCTCCCAGGGATTACAGGAAACAGCCAGCAGTCCTATGTGCTTCACGCTGTTAGCCAGGCCGCACGCCACGGTTACAGGTCAGCTGTGCTCCTCACACAAAACATTTCTACTCACTGAGTACATATAAAATGAAACAGTGCTTAACAAGAAAGTTTACTCTTAAGCAGAAAACTTTTGTAACTTGTGCCCGATATTTGCCTGCCTATTTTCATGAATACTTCCCTTCTTAGATGTGTGGTCTTCAACAATAGAGGCCTTGGAGGGGAGGAGTTGCTGGTAAGCACGATGGATACCTAACAAAGTTACAGTCATGCCAAATTTCATTTTCAGCATTTGCTAACCAACATTTTAACACAGTCTGTGAAGTAGCTTCACAATTTAGAGCCTGATTGTTGCTGCAGATTTGACTAGAACCCAGGCCCCTGCGGCATGGATTCTGCCCAATAAAATGATGCATTTGTGACCAGTTTTCAAAGCTGAATTTATTCAGGCATTGCTGGTTTTAGTTTTTTTCTTGGTAATCACATAAATATGGAAGAACTTCATTCATATTGCATGATTTCACAGTAGCAATAGCAGTAGCACAAATGGATGTAAATGCGTGCATGTAACGCTCCTTCCGTGCTCCTCTGCTTGCTTGAGACGCCAGTCACCTACTGTGCTGCCAACACTTCAGATCTCGAGCGTGTGGTGCAACATGTCAAAGGGCTCTACCCCAGTGCTCCTGTGCTTGGTGCTGGTGTGTCTTTGGGAGGGTGAGTTGGTGCAGTGTTTCCACTGTCTTGCATTTCTGGTCCAAGATTTGCCGTCTGTCTCTCTCCTTCCATTTCTTTTCGTTTCTTTTCTTCTTTTTTTTTTTAATGCCTGTTGTATTCCTCTTCTTTTGCCTGCTGCAGCATGGTATTGTTAAACTACCTGGCCCGTAAGCGCACAGAGTCAGGGATGGTTGCAGGTATCACCATCTCCGTACCCTGGGATGCTCATAAGTCCTGTTACTCGATGGAGGAACCTCTCAACTGGTTGCTCTTCAACAAGCACATCACAAGATGCTTGCATCGTGCTGTCACCAGGTCAGATAAGTTGTGGTTCCTAAATGTTTGCATTTGTAAACCCAGTTAGCTAAATACACTTTTTTTAAAAAGTCTCTTTTTTCACAGGCACAGGAAGATTTTGGAGAAAGTGGTAGATGTTGACTATGTCCTGAAGGTATGGCACTTTACGACTCCCAGTTTATGATTTCCTTATGTATATTGGCTTTTTTGTTCATTGTCATTTAATGTCACACGCTATTCTAGGCTCGGTCCATCCGTGAGTTTGATGAACGCTTCACGTCTCTGGTGTTTGGTTATAAGTCATGTACGGATTATTACCACGATGCCAGCCCAGACAAAAAGCTCCCCAGTACAGCCGTACCCATCTTGTGTCTCAATGCTGCCGATGACCCCTTCTCTCCACAAAATGGTGAGTAGACAACAGGAGAGGTGGGTCAGTGTTTGCACTGATACAGCAGCTGTACTGATCTACTAATAAATGTGAAATTAAAAAAACAAGGCTGAGATCTCAAGGCCATCAGGTTAGAAATTCACTGCCATGGGCTCAGGAAAACAAAGCATCGTCACTTTTGCATGTGAGACTCATTTAGGACGGACTGAAATGAAGTGGAAAACAGTGGATTTTTACTTACTGTAACCTGACGTGCACCTGACGGGCTCATTCGGTGCTGTCGTTTCCAACTATTTTCTCTTCTGTCGCTATTTTTGGATTCAACTCGAGGAGAGAACTCCACCGCCAACCAGTATTTTTACAGCAACACTGCAGAGCAGCGCAGGCACACAGCACATGTATAAACACTGGCAGCAGCGTTGGCCACTTGAGTAGGCTATTTTGTAGGCTTTAAATAGCTTCAGTGCAGAAATATAAATTAAGCTTGAATGATTCTTAATCGCCGAGTATTTATAGTACTTTTCCCTAACGCAATCCTTTTTTTTTATATTTAATTGTGGATGTCGAAGTCACCTTTGTGTAAGATCTCCAGTTGACGAGAGGTTTTGAACTTATGCTCTTGCTTTCTGTCTACTCGGTTGTCTCTTTATATTAATTCTGACTTTCTTTTCCAACGTATTTCCTGCTTTCGCAGCCTTCCCAGTGAACATAGTCCAGGATCTTCCTAATGTTGCCCTTGTGTTGACAGCCCACGGGGGACACATTGCCTTCTTGCAGGGTTTGTTTCCTCGAGGTGAGAGCTACATGGAGCGGCTGTTTGGCCAGTTTGTGCATGCAGTCTTTGAACATCCGAAGGAATATCGAGCGAGCTGCGGATCGAAGACGAGCGGATGAAGAACTAACAAAGAATATGAAGGCAATGACACTGAAGTGATCCAACATTTACAACTGCAGCTCTGCACATCTACCTCATGACCTCAGGTTCATGTTCTACAGGCAGTTATATTGAATAAAAAAAAAAGACAGTGAAGTTGAAACCACAGCAGCTATGAAGTATTTAATACTTAGTGGATCTGAAAAGATTGTTGATTGAATGCTACAAGCTTTCAGTAGCGACAAAATCAGAGTAAGGCCGTCCCAGCTGCACTGTACACCTGTAGTGTATAGACTGCAACATAATGCAAGCTCATCTGCTCTGTAAATGGGTTCCAATGCTGTACTTGTTGCTAATTAAAGAAGTGAAGTGATTCTGAAAATAAGAAACAGCAGTATTGTTGTTTTCCTTGAGATAATGATATCTATTTTTTTTCTTTTCGCATCAAATGCTTCTTCAGTTTTGCAAGAATTGTTTTCCTTGAAGTTCGTGGCATGCCTTAAAGGATTCAGCTTTCCTGTGTCTTACACCATGCATGCTGTACAGTGTGTAAAGGACACCAGTGGTAAATGAGCTAATTCTGTGCAGAGACCAGTAACACTCTGCGTGGTGTTTCAGTATCTGCCACTATAATAAACTGTAATTAGGGGTTGTGAGCGTCTCACGAGGACCAGCTCTGTAATGTATGCTTACTGAATGTATTTTTATTATCAGTAAACATTGCTTTCGTGTTTGTATTACCAACAGTGCACTGATTAAAATGCACCCCACTTTATTGTGCTAGGTAGTATTAATGTATGAATCATATCGTTTTTTAACGGAAACCACTGCTGACCATTAACATGAAGTGTTTTCAATCATCATGAAGAGAATAGCTGCTAATGGTGCTAATTGGTGACTTTTGATTGTCAGCATGAGGGGGATTTTTTTTTTTAATTTTCAGAAGAAGAAGAGGCTTTTCAGCTATTTTTGCATGTTTACCACACTCACCTACCTTTAATATCTCTCTCACACTTTGTTTTTAATTGTACTTGTGTAGGGGCTGTAAAGACAATCAACACTATGTTTTGCAATATCATGTATGGTTGCAATATTTGGGCATTGTACTTTTGATTGTGTATCATGTAATTACTCTAGAATAAAAGGGCGATGAAAATCAACTGGTTGTTTTTACATCTTGAACTTGTTTGGCTCGATAGCAATGCACAGCGGCAGGTTGGTTTGTTTAGCACGCATCACCAGGCTGGTCCTGAAGTGGATTAATTTTAACGCACACGCCACCTGTCAGCGAGTTACCCTTCAGATGCAACCGCTGGAATCCAAGGCCACCTTTTATCTCTGAGCCGTGGGGTCATCAGTGTCGCAGATTAACCAGGAAGATATAAATAATTAACTGCGAACAATAAAGGCCCACGCCCTATGTTACAGTACAAAACCCTCCAACATCATTTAGAGTCATTTGCGGCCTAGAAAACATCCAGTGGCATTTACTTTGTGGAAAAACAGGAACCTGAAGGAGTAGGCACTTTCCAAATCTGGCAGATATGATCTACTCCCCACTAAAATAGTTCCACACAACTCCAGCTCCTGCATAAATGTAGCTCTTTATGCATGTGAGAAAATATTTTTGTGACTTGTGCAGTTTCAATGGTTCTGTTACCTTAAACTGCACTTCCTCTTTGTGTCAGCTTTTACAGTGACTTTTTTTGTTTACTCTCCCACTTTATTTCCCTCTCTCCTCTTTTATCTGCGTCAGCAAGAAATAATTATTGCTAATAAATGTCACAGAAATCATAGATTAGTTCCTCCTCTTTAACAAAAGAGGTATGAATTAAACACCCTAGTATGCTGTTATTCTGTTGCCCAGTGCATTCTTTCAGGATGAATAACATGCCACAACATCACACTTGAGCTGTGTGTTTTCTCAGCTGAGCATAATTTTTACAGCTCCAGCCCATCCTTCTCGTCCTCATCTCCTTCTCATGCCCCTGCCGCCTGTATTCCTCTACCTGGTGGGATAGGAGGAGCCTCGGGTTATGGTTAATGATTCAACACCAGAGCCGCTGAGATTGATAGATGCAGAAAGAGACAGGAAAGAGGAAAGAGTGAGAGAGGGAGAGAGAGAGAGAGAGAGAGTGCTGGTGAGAAGTAAAAATAGTAAAGCTGTAGACGGAGAAATGTGAGCGGAGAAAGTGTGCAGCAGCAGGAAAAGTAGAAGAAGGAGTATATAGTGGCTGCAGACTGCATGTGGTGTGTCTGCTCAGGTGTGTCCAGTGTGTAGATCATCTGGGGGTCAAGCAGGTCAGAGAAACTGCATACAAAGCCAATATTTCTCTGCAGCGGAAAGTGGATATCGGGAGCAGTTCGGGGGGATTGTTTGGCTCTTGTGATCCATGCGGACTTTGTAGGCTGGACGTTCACTCATCCTGTCTGCTGATCACACAATGCCTGCAGGTGAGTGTGACTTCAGTTTGTTCGTCCACAGATTACATGAGAGTGTCTCAGAGGCGTAGGTTAGGTAGACAAACATTTATCAGTTCCATAAATATATTATCACTGTGTTTAAAGTACAGATCAGCTTCAGTCCAGTCTTCAGTGAAGTCTTCTGGATTTACTACAGTGATTAACATCGCAGATCTATTTCGCATGTGCCAACAAACATCGTATCTAAGAAAAGAATGCCTGTTAAAGACAAAGTGCGCGACTTCCTCCCAGGTTTCTATTACAGTGTCTCCTATGAGACTTCAGCTGTAGTTACACATGGCCATCAATTAATAATGAAGCAGTATGAAGTGAACTGTATGCTGGCTGTATCAGTATAATAGTAGCTGGCATCATGTTCGTGCTGTGCGGCTGAAAAGCAGACACAAATGCCTGTTTTTTGAGTGTTTTTTGTAGTAACACAAATAACAAAATGATCCAATAGAACAGCAAATATACAAACAGAAGTGTATGCACCTATCAGCTGCCCCAGGCTGAAGAATAACTGAGTGATTTCCCTCATTAAGTGTCAACCTGTAGGCACTAAAGGTTATCATCTCAAGCTCCTTGGACTATCTTTCTCAACAGCTACAAGGTCCTAGGAATCGTATTTGTGCACGGCTCTGTCTTGGTGACAGGTTAACAAACCACCCTGAGGCAAATCTGATTTTCAAGCAAGCTGCAGCATGTAGGAGCATATGTTTATGATCTCTGTAAACTTTAAATCCCTGGAAAAAAAGTCTAATTCTGGTCACTGTCAATTCTTCAAGTTTTGCTTTTTTAATTGCCCAAACTGTCCATCCAACTCCGCATCACAGTGTGTCCAGAAACAATCTTTTCGCAGGACAGGAGCTGTTTATATTTCCCCCTCACAATCTGCTGATGTATTACTAGGTGACTTTATGATTTAGTTTAATCTCAGGTCTGTCCAATGTTCAGGGTGAGGCAGCAGTAACCTGGGGTCACATGATGTGTGCCACAATCACAGGCAAACAGTTTGTCCAGCGCGGGTTTAACTGTGCATTTAGTAAAATGGTCAGATAGCCAATGGCCCAGTGTTTGTATTGATTAGAGTGTTTAACCTATCAAAACAGGAAAAGAAACCTTGTTTGCAGAGCTTCTCTAAACAGGTCACCTCGGTTAGGGAGCGATATTAAATCTGGCCTGCGGTTAACCCCCTTGTTAATCTCATGCAGCAGTGCTAATGAGTCACTTAATACGTTACATAGTCACGGAGGCTTTTGATGTCTTACATTAGCGCAACAACACACAAGCAGAAAATGTGAATAAAATGCAGATAAGCACACAATTTGCAAAAAAACATTTAAAGGATTTTTTTTATTCTGCTTTGACAGGTTTTGTGTCACAATCAGTCACAAAAACTGTAATAGATCTTCAGGAAATGCCGTCAGGGCGTGACAGCATTCAGAAAGCACCCTGTTGACTGTCCATCATTAGTCTGCATTATTCAGCGGGGCTCGTGCTGTGTGCTGGTTCAGTGCTTTGAGAAAAAGGCATCAGCACAGTTACAGTTTAAATATCACCTTTAAGGCTTTGTGTCGAGGAGTTCCCACAAATATCACAACAACTGGGGCTACACTTTATATCTTGTGTTCAGATGCATAATTTATGCAGCTCCTCTTTCCTGTTATATCAGATCCTCCCATAAATCTTAATTCTTTTAAATCTTGTTTGCCTTTGTAGCTATGGAGAAGCAAATAGAGGAGCTGAAGCAGCAGCTAGAAAAGCAATGTCTGATCAACAAGGAGCTGCAGAGGCAAAATAAGGACCTAGGTGAGTACACTATTAACTGTGTAAACTTTAAGTAATGTAGGGTCTTTACCTTGCAATATAAAGTGCCTTAAGGGGACTATTAGTGTGAATTGGTGCTATATAAATAAACAAACTAAAAACTGGAGCTCTCAAAGCTCTCATGACTGAGTGCAGATTTAGAGAACCAGCACATGAATGAGGTCTGCACAGGACATTTGCTGTGTAATGTGTCTGTTCAGACTATGGTAGCTTATGCTGGTAATGGCTATTCTTGTGCTGATTTATATCTTTTAATCATTAGTGAGTGGAGTGTTTTCTTTCTTACCTCAGAGGGTCTGCTATGATGGCTGGAATGGATGAGTTACAACTGAGCAGAAATGCTCTCTTGGTGTTGTTCTGCACTGCTGTTGCAGAGACTGACATGAACTGTGGATGAGTGTACACTCGCCAGCCAATTTATTAGGTCAACTGCTCATTAAAGCAAATATCTAATCAGCCAGTCATATGGCGGGAACTCAGTGCATTTAGGCACGCAGATATGGCCAAGATGAACTGTTCAAGTTCAAAATGAGCATCAGAACAAGGAAGAAAAGTGATTTAAATGACTTTGAACGTGGCATGGCTGTTGGTGCCAGACTGGCTGCTCTGAGTATTTCAGAAACTTCTGGGATTTTCCGGTTCACAGAGAATGGTCTCAAAAAGAGAAAGTATCCAGTGAGCGGGAATTCTCTGGGCTGAAAATGCCTTGTTGATGCCAGAGGTCAGAGGAGAATGGCCAGACTGCATTGAGCTGTCAGGAAGGAAACACTAACTCAACGAACTCGTTACAACCAAGGTACGCAGAATAGCATCGCTGAACACACAACACATTGAATCTTGGGCCACAGCAGCTAAGAACAGGAATTTGGATGTACTCACCAAAACTGGACAAGAGAAGATTGGAAAAATGTTGCCTTGTCCAATGAGTCTTCATTTCTGATGCAACCACAGTCTACCTGAGTATTGTTGCTGACCATCTCCATCCCTTTATGACCACAGTGTACTCATCTTCTGATGGTTGCTTCCAGCAGGTTAACACACCATGCCACAAAGCTCGAATCATCTCAAACTGTTTTTTTTTTTAACATTACAGTGAGTTAATTGTACTCAAAGGCCTCTACAATCACCAGATCTCAATCCAGTAGATCACCTATAGAATGCGGTGCAAGAGGAAATTCATATCATGGATGAGCAAGTGACAAATATGCTACAACTGTGTGATGCGCTTATATCAATATGGACCAAAATCTGTGAGGAATGTTTCCAGCACCTTGTTGAATTCATGCCATTAATAATCAAGGCAAAAGGGGTCGAACATGGTACAAGCAAAGCACCTAATTAACAGGCTGATGAGTGTAAAATGTGAACAAAAATGTTGTAAACCTTTTTTCTGGGATCATGGGTAGAGATCAGTTATTAGCATGACCCCATGCACTGTATATGAAAGACAGATGTAGCCACCACATAGTCACACATTGGTTTGTGGTCTTGAACATTTTTAGGGCGATACCCAAAACATGCTTTATGTTATTGATTAGTTTTCTTTAACCGTAACCTTAATTTAAAAAATGAACATCGACTCGAAACCAGTGATTCAGACAATAAACTCATCAGGAAAGTATGTAGTGAGGTCATAAATTGAGAGAGAACTAGGGTCATTCTAGGATTATTCATATTTTTGAACTCAAAGGAGTCTCTCTGAGTGCTACATCCAGAGGCTATAGCCATCTTTACCATACAGTCTGTGAATGGCACCGAATGAAAAAAAATAATTACATGTAAGTAATTTGTATATATTGTCTATAACTCATTCACTAAAAAGTTACTCACAAATTTACCTTCAAACTTTAAGCTGCAAATGACTTCAAGCTATAATCAGGGACACATTTCTTTAATAACTTAATGTCAAGGAGTGCTCTATTTTTTTACAGTTAAGAAATATCTGCCAAAAAATCTGCATCAAAACAACAGTGCTGGTTGGTCTTTACAAGAATAAAGGGAGCATATATCAAAATCATGCGCATAAATCATCACATGTAACGTGTTTTACACACTAAATATGAGTTTTTTGCTTTGGCATCCACAGAACAGCGACTCATTGAGAAAGAAAAACTTCTGCAAGAACTGCAGAGTCAGTATCACGATCTGGGTAAGCAGCCCTGCAAGGGCACAAGGAACAGGGACTCGCAGACACACCTCCTTAAACACATGATACACGGGAGCTCCGATGGTGATCTGTAACCCTCCATTTGTTTTTTTTATTACAGAGTTTCCCTCTCAGACCAGTGATGAGATTGAACCTGAGGTCAGGAAGAGCCGTGCAGCTGTCATAGCTTCAGAGCCAATCCCGGAGAACCTGGAGATTAAGGGGGTTAGGGTCAAGAAAACTGTCAGGTTGGTATCAGGACCTTCCCACAACTTACATACTACACAGTGGTTTGCATGTTGCTTGGAAGCCCCACTTCTCTGACCTTCTATCACCTTATAACCTTGCTCCCCCCTACATTGCTACTCTAATCCATTACTATACTCCCTCATGCCCACTTCGTTCTTCTTCGTCACTGCTCCTCACTATACCTTCTGTCCGCTTAGCAACTATGGGGTCTGGAGCCTTTTGTCATACAGCACCCCATCTCTGGAACGCTCTACCGCAACCTTTAAAGGTCGTAAACATCTTATCTCTTTTTAAATCTCGTCTAAAAACCCATCTGTTCAAACAAACTTTTGGCCTGTAACTGTGTGGGTTCTAGGATTTTATCTTGGTCTTAACTAACTGTTTTGCTTTTCTTCAATGTTTGTTATTGTGTAAATTGTGCTCTCTCTTTTGCTGTTTTTTGATTGATTTATCTGTAAGGTGACTTTGAGCGCCCTGAAAGGTGCCTATAAATAAAATTTATTATTATTATTATTATTATCAACAGTGAGACGAGTCTGATTATCAAAGCTATCCAGAAGAATGACTTCCTGAGTCGGCTAGATGATGAGCAAATAGCCATGATGGTGGAGCTCTTAAAGGTATCTAACTTCAAACCGGGGGATGAAGTCATCAAGGAAGGTTCTGAAGGAGACAGCATGTACATAGTGGCAGGTGGGGACACGCCTGAGTGCGGATGTCTGTCTTATGTCTGCTATTGCTACATGTGTATGTGGATTGTTTTTAACCTCTCTTTAGAATAGCTTAATTTCATAAATAAACTAACTTTAATATTAAAAACAAGTATTTTTCCCTCTCTTTATAGCGGGCGAGCTCTTTGTCAGCCAGTCTGGCCGCAACCTCCGAACTCTAACTAGTGGTGATGTTTTTGGAGAGCTGGCCATTCTGTACAACTGCAAAAGGACAGCAACAGTCAAAGGTCGGCCTGTATAATCTATAATGATGCCTCCTGGAGGGTTATGCAGATGTGGTAATTACTGTGTGATTTATCTTTGCTTTGGTATTTGGACATCTTACAGTCATTGAGGGGACACTGAACTACACCTGAACTACACAACACCTGATGTTGCTGTTTGTCACATACTATTTCTGGGAGCTTTCTGGATAAAAACGTAAAAGATGAAAAAAGTTGAAAGTGAAAAACATTGTTGTTTTTCAGACACTGTAAGTCTGTAACAATGCTACTTGGTTGAGTTTAGAAAAGCAGTATATGTTCTGTGTTCAAGCATGTCCTTTTCCATTGCTATCCAAACGTCTCCCATCTGCAGCAAGCTTGTCTCATTTTCTTTGTCATACAAGTTCTGCGATGATGACAGAGTGCATCTGGCTATGGTCTTAGGTATTTCATGCCTTAAGGAAATATCTTCAGCATCTCAACTGTATTTATGTTTTTTCAGTCAAATCAAACCCCAGTAATTCTGAAAGATTCACTCGGTTTTTGTTGCAGCTGTAATTTAACTAATTTAAGAGTTGAAATATGTCTTATTTGTAAAGTATGCTTCAACGTTCACTTAATCCAGTGCTCATTTTTTAAAATGAATTTCTATTGTCATATTGCAGCAAAGACACCGGTGCATCTCTGGTACATGGAGCGACAGACCTACAGAACCATCATGACAAACAAGTCCAAGAAGAAACGGGAACAGCTCATGGGTTTCCTGAAGACGTGAGTTCCTGTATATCCATATACAAATATGATCTGTTTTCAGATCTTTGTGGTCATGACTCTATCAATTCTTTATGTAACTCGATCTTACCAGTGTCAGTACTTTTTCCTGTACTGACAGAACAAATGATCCCCTCAGTTCTTATTTTTCTCTTAAATGTGCACTTGCTGTTACAGGGCCCATACTCTGAAGGACCTGAATGATGTCCAGTTGTCCAAAATCATCGACTCCATGGAGGAGGTGTGTATCTTGATGTCTTTTTTCTACTTCCACTGGAGCTGAACACAAGGATGTTTTTTTTTTAAAGTTCCTGAAATTAACCTGAAACTATATTTTTAAGCCAAACAAGTAATAATTTTATATGAACATATGGAATCAACCCCTGAGGTCCTTGTTTTCATAATTTTTGTCTTTTCCAGGTGAAGTACCAGGACAAAGATGTTATAGTTCGAGAGGGAACAGAAGGAAATGCATTCTACATCATCCTCAAAGGAGAGGTAACGATGCCTTTAATGTGCATCTTTGACAAAGACTGTCAAAGATCTGCTGCCCCCGGCTAATTATACCCAGTGTTTATATCCCGTCTATTTCACAAACTCCTGTGTGTGTGTGTGTGTTTCCCCTTCAGGTGTTGGTGACTAAGAACGTGAATGGTCATCAGAAGCAGATTCGCAGGATGGGAAAAGGGGAGCATTTCGGGGAACAGGCCCTCATACGGTAACCATGGAAACACAGCACATGCCCGAGGACATTTCTGAGAACCTTGTGCAACATGCTCTGCTCCTCGCTCCTTCCTCAGCTGCTTTGACATTTTTTGTTTGCACGTTCTGCAGATTTTCCTCTGAACGCGAACTCTGCGGTGCCAATATTTCTCCTAAATTGCACAGTTCTGTTGAAATGCAAATGAGCCAGTGAAGCAAATTTATTGCTGTGGGTGTCAGTAGAGGTGCGTGAATACAGAAACACGGTCTGGGATCCTCCGGTGGAATAGCAGACACTGTTTTGATTATATGAGGAGGATATTGGATTTTTTAATAAATAGCAAATATCATCCCGCTTGTGCTGTTTGCCTCTAATTTGCAGGACATGTAGCAGCTTTGCAATTTTTGTCTTTTTGTCAACATAATGCACTAATGTGCTTCCTCACATTTTTATTAAAACTGTTTTTTTTAAATCTGCATATTAGTATTGGGTAATATATGTTATTCATTTTGAGTTTCTCCTTGAGGCTCTCTTTCAGCAGCTATAATCAATAAATTTCCACAAAGATTACAAGTACCCTAACAACATACAGACGTGAAAATGAAATTTTGCGATGTTTTTGTCTTGCAGCGAGGCCTTGAGGACTGCTACCTGCACTGCTGAGGGCCCTGTTACCTGCTTCTCCATTGACAAAGAGTGAGTCTGACCCAACAATCAGTTTAGACAATAACCGAAACCGAAGGCGATATTCCTGTTCACTCAGGCTCTGCAGTGACAGCTGCTGCTCCTGGAGAGAACAAGCCTTCAGCTGCTCTCGGTCATTGTCGCCTTACAGTGTGTTTGCTGTCTGTTGTGTTTTCCCACTTGCACACATTGACTAACAGTGGCTTTTTCTGTTTTAGGGTATTTGAAGAGACAATTCCTGTAGAACACTTGGAACTATTTGATGAGTATGTACAGCAAAAAGCAGCATTGATCACATAACTACAAATTTTTTCCCCTCCACCTTACTGAGAGTGTAATGTGGAGGTGAAATAGACGGCCCCGGTTAGTTTCCTGCTCATATTCTATCTAATTTATTTTCTCTTCCAGCTCCAAAGTGATGCAGGAGGCGACGGCTCCAGAAAAATTGAGGTGAGTGGCTGTTGAAGGTGAAGGAAACAGGCTGAAATATCAAAAACAAGTCACACAGATGAGCTCCTTAAGCAGTTATTAGTAAAAACAAATCAAACAAAAAGAAAATTCACCCCTCTTTCTCAGCCCCAGCTCCACTCTGAGGTTGAAGGATCTGGTTCCAGTCTTATATCAGGAAGGTCGCTATCAAGGAGATCCTGTCACTCTTGGAGTCGGAGGATTTGGCCGTGTGGAGCTGGTCAGTTTTGCATATTGTTGGGGTTTAAAAATACAAATGATTTTGCTCTTCTTACCATTTATTAGAAAGGTAAAAACTGCAGAGGTGAAACCTTACTGTGTTATGTTGGTTTTCTTTTTTCACATCATAGCTGGGTAAACACAGGTGTGATGGTCCCATGTGTCACAACCATTCCTGTCATAAAGTGCAGTGAAAACAGGCAGTTTTTGGAGCTAGAAGGCTGGACTTAGGCATCAGAATGTGAACAGAAAATACAGCTTTAATGCTGATGACTCTTCCAAACAGAGCAGGACTGGAATTACGCGTTAGACTAGGAACTGGAGCAGAACACAGCACTGTGTATGAGGGAGGACGCAACAAATTGTACACAATTTATACACAAGGTAACAAGGAGAGAGGAAACAGGTGGGAACCAATCAGGGCAGAGGAAACCAAATTAGATGCAAAGTACAAGAGACAAAAACAGGAAGTAACAGTAACATGCAAACTTGACTGAGACGAAAGAGAAACATAATAATAATAGTGCCTTAGACTTATATAGCACTTTTCACAGTACTCAAAGCACTTTACAATTCTGTGCATTCACACCTCAATCACGCTTGGTGGTGGTAAGCTATTAATGTAGCCACAGCTGCCCTGCCAATTTGCACCTACGGCCCCTCCGACCACCACCACACATTCTTCACTTGTGTAAATGTGGTCCACACAAGCAATGTGGGTTAAGTGTCTTGTCCAGGGACACAACCACAGCACACGCTCAGACAGGGACTCAAACCCACGACCCTCTGGTTGCGAGGTGAGCACCTACCCACTGTGCCACTGCCACCCCACACATGGAGGCAAGACTGAAGGAACAGACTGGAACTACAAGGGAACTAGCAAAACTATATTCAATAAAGGTCAGGCAAAGGACTAAGGACCAAATAACTAAGCACAAGGGATGTAAACACAACACCAACCACAGAAAATAGGTACCACAATAAACAGGAAACAACTGAGCAGGAAACAAGAGTTAATTTGACAAAGGGGAGAACAGAAGGACTCGACTATGGGAACATGGAAAGACAAAGGAGAAAAGCAGATGAGACTGGGACATATAGGAAGACAAAAGGGAACTAACTAGAAACCACCTGCACATCAACAGAAACCAAAACTAACAAGAACTAAAACTCAATAAGGAATAAGCTTAAGTACCACAAACAAAAAACACAGAGAATAAACTAAACACCAACTAGGACAAGGACCACTAATAAAATACAAATGATGAAACAATGGCGGTATTAAAGAATAAGTAATGCAAACAAGGTTGCACAGAAGCAATACTCAAAGTTATGTCATTCATATATAAGGAAATGTTAACTTCAAAACCCAGGATTCAAAACTCAGGGACCACGACAGTCAGTCACTATGCACAACACCAAAGTTCTGGCCCATCTAAAAGGGGAAAATGATATAATAATAATAGCCATGTTTCTCCTGTACTGACATGTCAAAATTGCTGGGTTATGCCAGCCTGCTATAAATACAGTGGTGCAATGTATCAGGTAGTCTGTGAACCATTAACCGTGAACCATCAGCTAACTTGTGCTTAGCCCTAACGTCTAGCCCCTCAAATGCAGCACTGAGTTGTGGTTACTTTGCACATAGCGGTTTAAATTAGCCAGTAAAGCTGTGTGTACGGTAAATCTACAACCATAATTGCAAAAATACTGGGGCACTGTGTAAAATGTAAATAAAAACAGAATGCTTAACCCATATTTTATTCAAAATGGAACATCAAATTTTTAAAGTGAGAAATGTACGATTTTCAGGAAAAAAATTGCTCGTTTTGAATTTGACGGCAGCAGCGCATCTTTAAAAAGCTTCCATAGTCCCACACGCGTTTCACACAGTGTCCCAACTTTTTTGGAGCTGTGGTTGTAGAAACATTTAGCACTAGGAGTTTCCCACTGATGACTGTTTTTGCTATTCTAAGATGACCACATTGATTCATGGGAAATATTATGCCATGAAGCGAGTCAGCAAGAAGCACATTGTTGCCAAGAGACAGGAAGAGCACATGCTGTTTGAGAAGAAGATCCTTAAAGCTGTGCAGTGTGAATTCATTGTCAGGTATCTGCTATCAAAGATACATGGACCTCAGTCTTTTAAAGGCATCTGAAGAACACAAGAACCTGAAAATGTGTCCCACTCTCACTGTTTCTAGACTTCATGCAGCTTTCAAAGACACACGATACATCTACATGGTCATGGAGTTCTGCGGTGGCGGGGAAATCTGGACCAAACTCAAAGAAGTGTAAGAAGCTTCACAAGTTAAAATACATAAATGTGTGTCTTTGAGAACAGCAGTTGTCCAACCTGTTGCATCTTTGGTAATGTTAGTGGACGGTTCGATGAGCCTGTCGCTGTGTTCTGCACTGCCTGTGTGGTGGAGGCCTATACCTACCTTCACAAGAAGAACATCATGTACAGAGACCTAAAGCCTGAGAACCTGATGCTGGATGTGAAGGGCTACGTCAAACTGGTGGGTCTTCAACTGTAAAAAATATAAAAGTCACAAAGAAGTCCTTAATGTAGCACACAAATTGTTTTTTTATATGAATTTCAATTAATGAAGACTTTGTCATCAGGGGGTGTGTATAACTTACATGTCAGTTGTGTGTGGGCGTCTGTCTGTGTGCAGGTGGACTTTGGTTTTGCAAAGGAGTTGGTGCGTGGTGAGAAAACCTACTCCTTTGTTGGCACTCCTGAGTACATGGCTCCAGAGATCATCAAGAACCAGGGACATGACTTTGCAGTTGACTTTTGGTCTCTTGGCATTCTGATCTTTGAACTACTGGTGGGAAGGTAATACTAATACTAATACTATTACTAATAATTGTATGGTTCATATTATTCTTTGGCAAAAGGATTTTTCTTTATGACAGACATAAAAATGTGTTAATGTTAACCAGCAGATGGCAGCAGCACTGTGTGGCTGGAATTTGCAGAGCTCAGTATCTTGGGCTTTTGAAGGTTCAGGTTTCTGAACAACCAGTGACTGGTTGACTTTTGAGTGTATTTTAATATCATTTAATAATGATATAAAACAGATTTATTAACACAACTCTTTTCTATTTTCAAATGCTCAGCCCTCCTTTTTCAAGCTCAGAGCCTCAGAAGATTTATGCCAAAATTCTGGATGGAGTCCTCAAGTATCCACCTTACCTGAGTGAAGCAGCAAAGTCCATCATCAGTAAACTGTGCAGGTAAGAACATTTGAGACTATTGAGAGCATGGTGGATTGGACTCCCCTTTCCCTCTCAGAACTGCCTTAATTCTCTGTGGCATACATTCAACAAGCTGCTGGAAACAGTACTCAGAGATTTTGCTCCATGTTGGCATGATAAGTTTCACAGACTTGCTGCAGATTTGTCAGCTTCACATCTATAATGTAAATCTTCCATTCCACCACACCTCAAAGGTGCTCTATTGGAGTGAGATCTGGTGACTGTGAAGGCCATTTAAGTACAGTGAATTCACTGTCATGATCAAGGAAGCATTTTGAGATGATTTGGGCTCTCTGACGTGGCAGCCATCAGAAGATGGGTACACTGTGGTCATAAAGGCATGGACATGGTCAGCAGCAGTACTCAGGTAGGGTGTTTAAATGACAAATTAATACTAAGAGGCCCAAAGAAAGTACCCCCCGCCCTGCCCCACCCCACCCACCATTGCCCCACCACCAGCCTGAACTGTTGACACAAAGCAGGACCCATGCCTCATTTTCCTGAGGTCTTCTACTGCTGTAGCTCGTCTGCTTCAGGGTTCGATGTGTCGTACACTGAGATGGTCTTCTGCATACCTTGGTTGTAATGAGTGGGTATTCAAGTTACTGTTTCCTTCCTATGAGCTTGAAGCAGTCTGGCCATTCTCCTCTGACCTCTGGCATCAGCAGGGCATTTTCTCCCAGAGAACTGACGCTCACTGGATACTTTCTCTTTATTGGACATTCTCTGTAAACTCTAGAGATGGATGTGTGGGAAAATCCCAGTACATCAGCAATTTATGAAATAGTCAGACCAGCCCATCTGGCACCAACAACCATGCAAAGTTTAACATCACTTAAATCACCTTTCTTCCCCATTCTCATGCTCGGTTTGAACTTCAGAAGGTCATCTTGATCATGTGTACATGCCTAAATGCAGTGGGCTGCTGCCATGCGACGGGCAGATTAGATCTGCATTGATGAGCAGTTGTACAGGTGTACCTAAAAAAACAAACTGGTGGGTGAGTCTATGTAACTGGTTGAAAATGTCTCAGAGCACAGCACTGAATTTTGAAAAATGTCAAAAATGCCTGCAAAGTGAAGCATTCCATTATAGGATGCATCTACATTTGTGTATCAAAAAGTCAACGCTTGTGGAAACAAAACATTTTTAAAATCTTCTGTCTGAACGATGCATGTTTGCAGACCTCGGCCCGGTCAGAGGTTAGGAAACACCAAAAATGGGATTAAAGAAGTCCGGCATCATAGGTAACCAAGGCAACACACTCTTGTTTTGGTCACAGGGATTAATGAACACTGAGCAGTAATTTCATACATTTACTACCCTACAGTGATAAACATGGATAAACTTTGAAAGCTGGTGAATCTATTAAAAGCATTTTTTTTCATCTATAAATTTTGAGTGTATTGTGTTCTTAAACTGCTGATTGAGCCTTTTTACCTTATCACAAGAATAACAGGATGTTTAATCATAATAAAAGCATAATCTCCCACCTTTTATTTTTATTTTTATTTTTTTACCTTCAGGTGGTTCAGCAGTATGAACTGGCACAAGCTGCGTGTGGGTCAGCTTGAGGCTCCCACAGCGAGACTTATCCGCAAGGCAAGTCAAACCAGTGTTACTCTTCCATGAAAAGTGAGACGTGCAAAGAAGGCCAAACAAAAGAAGGACCGTGGGCAGGATTATGTGGAACAAATATTACAGTTTTTCACAGCTGCTGAGGCAATTTTTTGACACGCGAAACGCAATGTGTTTTCAAGCTACATTGACAAAAACCTCTCAACATGCCACAAAAGTTGTTTTTTTTCCCCCAGTGTTTTTGGAGCTCACATAGAACCTGAAAACTCAGCAGTTATTACACACTGCATAGAAATGAAAAAACAATACAAAAACAAAAAAACCCCCAGAAAAGACAGAAAAAGCAGAAAAAGCCCCACCCCCTCTTGTCATTCCATTTAAAATAGGAAGCACATAATCTATCATAGATGCTCCAGTTTCTTGCTCTTCTTCCTCATCATGAACAACACCTTACATGCACTTTTCCTGTTTCCATTAATGGTTGGTATCAACCTCCTACTCACCCACTGTGTGCCACCTGTACACTTTGAACTGGCTATGTTGGCAAGAACTGTGGACCCCCCCCCCCCGGGCATTATTTATTTAGTATAAAGACAGGTTGAATGTTGTCCCTGTGTCTGGGTACTTCAGCATCCTCCCAAAGATGTGCATGTTAGATTAATGGGTGAATCTAAACTGGCCATTTATGCAAGGCAGATGAAGTATATAGAACAAAGCACTGCGTGGATATATATAGTATGGCTCATAGCTGAAAGATCTCTGAGTGGTTGGTAACACTGGAAAAATAGTACAGAAACGCTACGTTTCTATTGTGCTTCCACATCGGTGCTGTAATTCTGTTTAACTTTTGCAGCCTGATTATATTAGCATTAAACAATACTTTTTTTTGATGCTTCACTGGGACTGTGTGGGTGTTGTTTAGATTGATGCACTAATTCAAGCAAGGCAAAACGTTCAAACTTTGGCAAAATTTAGTGCATTTCAGATCTGATTTGACATAGATTAAGAGACAGGCTGTTTTATGAGATTCAGTAACATTTCATCCTCCTTCAGGGTCCCTGCTACATCAACTTTGATCGCTTCCCTCATGATCAGACGAAGGCAGAAGAGGAGTTCTCTGGCTGGGACCGTGACTTCTGATTTTGATGTCTGTATTGAAAGATTAATGGCAAGAAGAGTTACCCATATAGGATAATTCTAGGTGGCCTGAGCTGGGGCCAAAACAGAGCTAATGACTTATTAGGGTAGGAAGAGTTTCCTATTGGAAAAACTAAACAAAAAATAAATTAAAGAAGAAGAAAGAAAAACAACAAACATAAAAACAAAAAATGTGACAAAGATTTGATTATTAGAGTGAAACTGTAGGGAATCATGCACTTCAGACATGTACCAAATTTCCTCTTTTGCTATTCTAAAATATCAAGGTGACTAAGGGCCAAAAATATGTAGAGGTGTTAAGAGAACATGTTAGGACGCTCTGTTTCCAGATACAGTTCAAGTCGATTTGGTGTCTGGTGAAGAAGTGCCAACAACATTGTGTATATAACACTTTTTACTGATTCCAATAAAAACACCCATCCCTGCACTTAGCTGAGAGTTTATGCCATGTGGTGCAACTTGTACAAAACAAACAAAAAAATGCTTTTATTAAACCTGGAAATAAAATAATTTCTGACGCCATCACTTTAATATAAGTCCATGTCTGTTGTTCCACTGAATCTTTGTCGTTTTATAGAAAAAATTTACTTATCCTCTTGATAAAGTTGTTCATGTTAAACTGTTACTTTCTTGTGGAGTTAGGCCTTGATTTCTAGATAAAAATATATCTGAACATCATGAAGAAATCGTATATGATTTAAGTTCAATAAAAAATGCTCTTATATGCTTGAACCAGCTCAGTTTGTTACTGTACTACAACAAAATACCAAGCTTGATTCGATGCATCCCCCTCCCCCACTGCTGTCACCAAATTGGCCACGCAGCCTGTAGCAAGCAATGAAAGTATTTAGAGATTAGATGTGTGATAGATAACAATACATGGTGGAAATGTGCTTATAAAGATGTTATCAGGGTGGAAAGTGGCCTGCGACACAATAAGGGTTTAATCTCATGTTCTTGACAATGGATGCAGCTGATTGTTTGGCTCTGGAAGGGCACAGCTGTCTGATGCGGCAGCAGGTTTTAAAGCTGGAGGAAGGAGTCTTCCTGTTCCCTCCTGTTAATGCGCGTGATGTGCCTGCTGAGACCAGTTTTCCACATCACGACACAAACTTCACAGGAATAAAAACCATATTTTCCACAGGGAAAACGCACGCCACCAGGTGTTTCCTTCCTAAAGAGGAGCCATAACACATTGAAGTGTAGAGTTTCATGCCCCTGCAGCAATGACAGAAGTGGCCCAGAGGATGCAGAGTATAGTGCATCCTCTGGGCCAATCACAGCAGTAAACTGTGATTTCCTGTTCTCTTGCATGTGGGAGGAATATTTGTTTGTGCATCACTTTGTTTTACCTGTGATGCACATGTGGCCTGATTAACAGAGCAAACAGGATGTACCTCGTGTAAGTCTTAATTTTTTTTAAATTTTTAGGCAACCGATCCCAGTAACTTATAACAGAGCAAGATTATGTAAGTCATTGTCTCAGTAATTGATTTTCTGATTTCTTCTCACTCTCTCGAGTAGCTTTCATGTCTATTTGAAATGCAGTTCTTCCAATCATGCCAGTGACTTTAGCTGCATCGTGAGCATCTATGAGTACATATAAGCGATAGATTGAGCGCATAGGTGATGGAGGCAGACAGACTGAAATGATCGTTTGCACAACTGATGTCTTATCCTGACTCCTGTCTGTGAGTCTCGCCGTCTTCAAGCTCATTTTCTTGCGGGAAATATTGACCGAGCGCTGTGTGAGAGGATTGACTCATGCGGCCTGAAGTTTAGTCTGAAACACTGGAAAAAACAGAACACCAGGGAAAAGCAAACATTTGCACCTCACTGTGTTCTTTCACTAAATGTTTTCTTTTCGCCACTGAGCAGTCTTCAATTAGCTGAGTGCTAACACCTGTGCTGATTAATTATTGTTTGCACCTGTGCTGAGTCTACTTAAGCCCCTCTCTTTGCTTGCTGCTTTGTTTGGTCACTTATGTTTGAGAGGTCTGAGTGGGCATCTGTTTCTGTGTAAGGCGGTCCTGATGAGTGATTGGTTGCCCTGAGAAAGAACACAAAAGTGCATTAAACGTGTAACCACTTCAGTCAGCGGTCCAAATCAGACTTCTCCATGCAGGCATAATGTTTCCCATAAAGGAACATAAAGGAACAACTGCTGGATATCATTGTCGTCTCGCAGGAAAAAGCTCCTGGCATTTTTCCGTGTGGCGTTTGAATGTTCTCCCTGAGTACTTGGCTTCATCCCGCAGTCCGAAGAGATGCATGTTTGGCTAATTGGTGACTAAATTGGGAGTGTGAATGGTTCTCTGTCACTCTGTGTGAGCTTTGTGATGGGCTGGTGACCTGTTCACCTTACCTTGTGCCCTGTGACAGCTGGAATAGGCCTCAACACACCCACGACCCCAAAAATAGTTAGCTAAAATTAAATTTAGGAACTTCAGTCTGTTGGTAATTCTTTCGTTTTCCCTACTGCAACAACCCCTTTTGTAAGTCCACTTTAAAATGACTACTCTTTTGATCCACTGCCAGTATAAAAATAAATGTGCAGCTGCACTAAATGAACAAAAAAATCACTCAGAAATTCCACTTCTCTTACAATCTTGCATACTGTATGTCCGGGCACAGACGGTAGGTGTGTGCAGGAAAAAAATCAAACAAAAATAGAACTTGAAAGCTAACATTCGATGTGACGGTGTATGAAAGCTTTTCCTCAGTGTTCACCTCTCTCCCGTGTTTCCTGTTTAGAGTCAGGACTCTCATCTCATGTCAAGTCATGTGTGAGATTACCTTTGAGACCCCCCCCCCTTCTTATTTTACACGACTCTTCTGGGTGTTTGCGCTAAAAACTATCGTTTATTAGACTTTTCCCCCAACCTGTTGAAACAGGCCAGAAATGTTGAAACTCTGCTGTTCCATAACTATTAAAATCCTGCTAAATTAAGAGGTTGTTATTCATCTTTACTAGTTCAGCTGTTTCCTGACTGAGTCTATGGTTTTAATTATATCTTGATAACATCTGTCAGTGATGACTGGCTATAATTTACTGAATGCAGCTGCTTGTGTATGCCGAGTATACGTGCAGGAGCATATGTATTTTAAACCCTCAGCATGCACTGGTTTCCTGCCAACAATCATTATATAACTGTAGTTATATAACATTTAAATTGAGGAACTCTGTGTTTTAATTAATTGCAGTCTTCTCAGTAATTTTATTTGACTTTTGAAAAAATTGCTAATTACTGCTCCTTAGACACTGATCACAATAATTGAGGAACCTCTCTTTGAGTATTATTTGACCTTCTTTTTTTTATTATGATGTAGGTCCTTATCGCTGATGAAAATGCTAATTATTCACAACAAGGAGAGTAGTGATGACCATAATTTGTGTAATAGATTACATAAATGATTTTATGGCTTTCTCCATATCCCTTTATTTTTTTATATTCTGTTTTTTTTTAAAATTTGCCTCTGAAAATACAGTAAATCACCAATACCTGAACAATGTGCACTGACTCAGTATCTGCACATTTAAAAGTTTAGCTTTGCCTTTTTATTTTGTATATATTGTATAAAGCCAACATTTTGTGTGCTCCTGTCCTTAACAGCTATTTCAAATTTCCCTGAGGACCAAAGCTTTTGAACACCAATCGAAGTTACAGTTTGAGTTTGGTCGTGCATGAATTCTGTATGCAGATGGATTTAAAGCTCCTTCCTAATTTGGCCTCAGTGATGAGTTGCTCTTATGCATGAATGCCCTTCAGTTCCTCAGGAACAGCTGCACTTATAGGTACCTACAATGTCTCATTTCAGTTCTTCAGCGCACTCAAATTATGGTTATAAATACAGGAGCTGAGTAGGTGTAAGTGTGGTAGATGCATAAGTGTATGGTGGGGTAGAGAGAGGTTGAAAGAGCAGAATATAAAGGACTTTTATTTTAGTCATCACATTCTACTGGACATTATTTAAAACAGGTTATTAGAAGATGTGAATAAACTCTTTTGGCAAGGTGAGACATCTTCTAATGTATTTCAAAAAAGTGATGCTCATTCTTATGAGGACATCATGGACATAATGAGCTGACCCTGGCAGAAAAGAGAAGTGTTGTCCAGCCACTTGCTATGACAGGTGCATCTACTGAACTGAGGATGAAGACAGAGCCCCATCAGAAGGGGTGCGTGCAGATATTAACACTGCTGTATTCACCATCCCCACTATCAGTATCACAGAAATGAGTGAGCTTGTACATGCCAGTGGCACACTTGGGTATAAGATCAGGAATGTGTACGCAGAGAGAGAGACGAAATCAGGAAAGCCTGTAAGGGCATTAGTTGACTAACAGAGATGAAGAAGGGTGGTATGAGAGTAAGGTCCTGGCTGGATAAGAAGTAGAACAGGATGTCCATAGCTGAGGCTCTAGAAACTGCAAAACAAAGGCTTATATAGCTGCTAGGATGAAGAGATACACCAGAGAAGCACAGGCCAAGAGAATAAATGGTCTGTTCCCATCCGGGGTGCATTCTAAGCTGCAAAGAAAACACAGCACAAAGACAGACTCACCCTGAACTGTGACTGAGCAATACAAGGAATACAGCAGACCTGTGGATTTTTACATGGATTTTTTAGTGAAGGTTGATCATGTGTTGAACTTATATTATTTTACAATAGAAACATGCTAACATTTTTAACATTTGAGCTTTTTGCCCCAAAAGTGAAAGTGTGAAAATCAGTGACAGTCTTTGATCGGTTCAAATCATTCACAAATAACAAAGAACAAATACACCAACACCTTTCTTTTTACTTGTGCAAGGAGGAAAAACCTCGTCCTCTGAACTCAGCTCCCGAACCAAGGGAAGTGACCTCTCGCTGAGCAAAGAGGAAGTGGTCTCCTGAGCATCAGCTTCCTTGCAGCGGTTTTATTCCAGACTTTCACAGTAAAATCACGTGGGTTACATAAAACTCAGTTTACAGCATGTAATAAACAGCATTCTTGGCTCTTTCCTTACCATATATGGTAAAAGCATACTGTGGAATGTGTATACGTTACATGGTGTACGTGACATACGTGAAAGTCCGTGTCTTATACGCATCTTATATGTGTGAATGTGTATGTATGTTATATGTGTAAATGTATAAATGTGTTTCTTGCAGACTTCAAAAATAAAACAACAATGTAATGTAAACTTATAAAGACAGAAGATAATTCAATATAAACAGAAGAATGATTACACAATAATTCTAACAGTCTTACGCAGTGTGTCGCTAGAACGTGGGTAGCAAAGCTTGAAAGGTAAAGCTATATGAGACACCATGTCCTCATCCACAGTAGGCTGTCTTTTTATTAAAAATAACTGCACAAACAAACACCTTATTATTAGGTGACCTCTAGAAAATGCCAGAATCAGAGTGACAAAACCGTCTAGTCGTAAATATGGAACAACTGCTAGTCAGTTTGATTGGAAGTGGTACATAGCTGGTTAACAATATGTTCTTACACCCATTTAAAGAGTACAAATTAGCGCGTTGTGAAAAATGGCACTTGCTGCAAAGTTTGCTGCACATTTAAAGGAATGCTTTAAAGTATGCTTTCTTTTTCATCATGAAATTAAAATGTGTCCTCAATTTGTAGATCTTTTTACCCAGTCCTCACGGTTCAGCAAGTTTAAAAATGTGTGTGTGTGCATGCAGTCGTTAGGTTTGCTGAAGCACAGGGTAAACTGTGTGAATTGTTCAAATATATACCTGCAGTTACATCTCTAATTATATCCACAGATACAGTATAATTAACAAGTTGAATTCCATTTGTTTAATCTCATATTTTAACTATTTATTGGCAAACCAGTGGCCAGCCACAGTGATCCCCAGAAGACTGGTTATTGCTGTGAGGCTGATAAGAAACCATTATGGCAGAAACTCAGAAATCAGTTTCAATTTACTTGTTGTCTTGGTTGTCCAATTTGGGCTAAAGGAAACTTAAGGGGAAGTGAAGCCTATCCTAGCCAGCTTACACATGGCAGATGATTTTTAGTTTCCATATTTTGGGATTTAACAGGAAACTTGAAACCAAGCTACTGTATGTGTAGAGAATATATTAGTTTCAGGGGGAAATAATTCTTATGCTATAACAGTGTCTATAACGATGTGCAGACTATGATGAGAATCTTATCAATCTTATCCTCTCTTTGGGGCAGGTTTTATCTAAGACAGTTGGAATAATGAATAATAATATGAACTATTACGTACCATTCCCATGTAAATTTAAAACATTTCTCACTAGCTGGAAATTTTCAGGCCAGTGACAGAAATAGAGGCACAGAGGGCTGTTCTCATATGGAACCAATCATTAATACTACACTTTTCACCTTTCAAAGGCCATCCATTCAACTTGCAGAGGTTAGCTGGTGTGGAAGGTAAAAAGCATTAAAAAATATGAACCGTGACAACTGTTGTGACTCCACACTGACCTCCCCATCAGCCTTGACAGCTCTCTGAGGCACAGATGTGCAGAAGAACCAACCCCAAGGAAAACTAGAAAGCTTTTATTCACATTACCATCAATTTAAAATGCATTTAATCTTTCTAGACAATCAATACTTCAGATATTTTGTGCAATAATAAAATATTTAGAGGTCAACATTTTTTTCCCCCTATTTGCACGGTAGAGTGGGTTTTACAGAAAAAAAATATTTACATGCTGTAGATGGATCTTATAGCAGACATGAGAAAAACAGTTTAAAGAGCAGACAGGAGCTGGAAGATTCAGTCATCAGTATCTGTGTGTTTGTTAGCCAGTGGTATCTTTTCACAAATGGCCCTCATTAATTTTGTGAATTGTTTAAAGAAGGCCTGGACTTGGACTGTTTATCCTTTCAGCCTATTCACACAATTTTACCAAAAATCTTCAAGGTCACAGAGGCTCCTTGACATCTGTGCTGTACTATGAAATCATAAACCTGTCCAATGGACTGAAAATCTTTGCAGACCAGCGCTTGTGAAGTCTTGCGTTAATGCCTTGGGCAAAGACTTCCTGCTGCACAGCCTCTCAGTAACATCTGTAGGAGTCTGAAGTGATGAAATTCTCATAAATGGACATAACTTTAAGACTGTTGTAGAATGCAAAGTAAGCCTTGGCTTCACTGATCAAAATGATGAACCTTACTGTTTTTCAGTTAAATAATTTTCATGTCTCTGAACATATCAAATCAAGTTTTTTTTTAAAGGTATGATAAAAGCCTTATCATTATCATCTCTATTTATCAGAGACACTGTCTTTAAACTATATCTATTCTCTATGCTCCTCGGCGAGTATTGAAATAAAGGTCAGGATGTCATTCATCTTCCCAGCACAAGAGGATATCCTGTCTGCAACAGCCAGAACATGATAGGAAAATGAGATTCAGAGAGAGAGGTCAGAGTTTAAATATTGTCCATCAGGCTTTAAAGAGGCGCTCTTTGTTTCCATTTTAACTTTTATAATTGGCTTAGTGATGACCTCATTCATGTACCTCATATTGTTTGTCTCTTCAAAACTCATCTACTCAACATCCCCAGTATCTGGTAAATGTAAATTTCACAACTCACACAGAGCAACAGGTTGCAATAATGTACTAAGTAGATGGGCTGGGGAAGTGGCTAGCATGGCTCTATACGATGGCAGCAGTGCCTCTTGTTTGTTAGTCAACAACTTGTTAGTTCTGGCACGATCCTGGGTCTGTTACCCAGCGTTTTCTGTTTTGGGCTTTGATTTCTATTATGTGATGTTCCTGTTTGATTCTCAGTTTATTGTAGTTTTGCAATTTTGAGTTTTGTATACTTTGTAAACTTTCTTATAGTTACATTCTCAGGTTCTGTTGTAGTTTTCTGGGTCATATTATTAGTTATGGTTTATTTGTAGCCTCAAGCCTTCTTAGTTTAGTTAGTTTCCTGTGTTTCCCTCCCAGCTGTTTCCTAGTAGCCCATTACCTGGTGTGCTGTCTGTGTTTTCGCTGTTGTCTGTTCCCTGTGTGGTGGTGTGTCAGTTTGTTCCACGTCTCGCCAAGAAGATTCAGTGTTCTGGATTATTTGCCTGCTTCTAACTTTGTTTTAACCAGGAAAAACACACTAAGTTTAAAATCTCTTTTTCAGGAGTGTCTCGGCCAAGCTAGCAACAGCACAGTTAATAGAAATTTAAACAGAAAGCAGCCATACAAGTCAACAGGATAAAATTAAACACAACATAATTAGGTCTAAAAAGCATGTCATTAAAATCAAACAAAACATCGTCACCTTGTAGTCACTTGCAGATTATTTAAAAGTGCCTTGAACTCATATATTGAGATGAGGTCCTTAAGTTTAAGGTCTTTTTGTAATTCATTCCATGTAGAAGGTGCAGCGAATTGGAATGCTTTTTTTTTTTTTTTGCCTTTGTTTTGTGGCAAACCGGCAAAAAAACCTGTTTTTAAACTTATATCAGTCGCTTGCATATGGGTCCACTTCCTTCCTGCCACACTGGCAACTATGACAAGTTCACTCTTTCGAAAAGCCAAGGTGTAAAATACAACCATCCTATATTGTGTTAAATGGTAGCAACGTATTCATATAATAAACGTAAACATTAAAATAAAATGTTCAAAAAGATTTAACACAGAAGCACTGCAGGACTGTTAAATGGAGGGTGGGCAAGGGAAACCAATAATGTGTATATCTGTATATCTCTGTGTCTCTTTAAAAACAAGTTTCCACCTTTGATTTTATTTTGCTGTCACAGCTGCACAGTTCAGTGGTCCTAAATAAGTGCTATGAAACAAAAAGATCTAAATAAGAAAAAGTCATCATGAGGCCAATTATAAGCCAAGAAACTGTACAACTGGAAAGTTTACAAAGGACCTGTCAGAGTCTTTCCACACACAACCCACGCACCCACACACAGTTCAAGCTCGCTTTCAGTGTGTGAGGTAACCTCAACATGTACCGCTTCAACTTGAGACGATTGTGGTTGGTGGCTGAGTCACCACTTGCCTCTGTCACCACAGACAGAATCACTAATGAATGAATTTCCAACCGGGTTGGCTCCGTGGCTGCTTTTTCCAGAATACAGTATTCTACCTTTTTGCTATTAAGTACATCACAAGCAGCCTTTTGAGTGTTTTGAGTGAATACAAAGATTCACAACTACAGCCATATATAAAAGTCTTCAGCGAGCTGTGAGATCAGTGGGATTATAATATAATAAAAGAAAGGTTTCATGAAATTCTAGGCAAAGCAGTTTTCCCGTATATTCAACCTATTTGTTAAATATTTTCCAAAACCTGTAGATTATGATTGTTAACCACGTTGTATTAAGTCTACAATGCATTAAGGCAGTCTATATTAAGATCAGTGAATCATAACCTTTCTTTGAAAAGCAGAGTCATAAGCTGTCCTCTCCGTGTAATGCAGCATCCAAGAATGTCCTTATGGTCCTGTCTGTCTGTTGACAGTGCAGAAGCTGGAAGGTGACATGCGGTGTCGCTCTCCATCCAGAAAGTCATTAAGTAACCTGTCAGTTTTCATTAAGGAACACTGCAGTAGACTAGAGAGTGGCGTCTTCGCTTTTGTTGCAGGCTCCTTTTATGTATTTCTGTATTTAACACAGGAGAAAGATGAGAAACTTGTCCTATTACACAAACAGTTCTCAATACAAAACGTTAACGGTAAGTGAAGGTGTCACTGTAGTCACTCATGAGTAGCCTTCTCAATCCATGCTGTGCTTGTGAACCATGACGAGCATTTTGCAGTTTGTGACTCAGATCGGTTTGTCAGTCCTTGTCCGTTATCAGACGGTGTGTGTTATTACTTATGTGATTACAGCACTGTTGTGTCCTTTATTGTTGAGCTGCCCAGAAAACACAGGTTGTTTATCTGGAAGAAATGCAGTACAGTTCATTCTGTAAAAGATGCCAATTAAGGAGGACTACAACAATAGAAATTGTTTTGTTTTTGTTTCAAACAGGTTTTGCAGTTGTAGCTAAAGCCTGACCTAATGAAGATTAAATGCCTTTGACACATGATTTTACAGTTAATGCTGACT